>JAHLJT010002406.1:124071363-124116181 GCA_031308135.1 Acheta domesticus | reverse complement strand
GAGCCTCGCCCGCCGCTTGAAGAGGTTAGGGAAGAGAGGGTTGTTTTTGTGGAGCGAAATGAGAGGGTTAGGGAGCAGCGAAAGGGTCGGCGGGGGAGGGGTCGGCGGCGTTTGCGGTGGTGGAGGAGGTGAAGCATGAGGGATGGTTGAGGGTTCACGGAAGGCGGTATGTTGTTGACAGAACGGCCTGAGGAGATTGTGGAGCGATGGTAAAGGTGACTGAGATGGTGGAGGCGAGAGAAGTGGTAGTTGGGTCTTCCTATATGGGGTGATTACACGGTGATGTTGGAGGGGTCGAAGGTGTGAGATATTTCGCCGGGCGAGAAGAGGTAATCTGATATGGCAGGAGCATGAGACAATTCAATATGGAAGGCAATGTAGCAAAAATTAAATGCAGGTCAAAACTAGTAAATCAGAAGGCTGGTTGTGGTAAAGGCAAGTAGAAATCAAACGTAGATAAATGTATTGGGTAAATACCGAGGGATCAATTTGGAACGTATCAATGGATCAGAAGTAAAATCGTAGAATGGTAGTGAAGAAGAGAGCAGTTTCGTCGAAGTAATTGACAGTGAAAAACTGCGAAGAATTTGCGAGAGTATATTATGAACAACATCTATATGCTATGTTATCTGTAGTCTCATGAATCCTTCATATACAACAATTTGTTTATCAGTTGCGTTTAGTGACACAATAGAGTGTGAATCGTTTTAAAGACAGTTTTGAAAACATACATTTCTCAACAAAAATCTTTGACGATAACGTTTGTTACAATTAACATACAGAAAATTCAGCGTTTAAGTAATAGATAGGAAAGCAATATCATGGGATGTAACATGGGAATGATGCGATCAGTAAGATGTCGGGGAGCCTACGAAGATGAGGTGCTTGAAAGGCGAGGAGAAGTGTTTGAGATAAAGTAGATTGATTATTTCGTGTGCCCGAACGCAACAACTGCAGTTGTTATTAATCGCGTCAGTCTAGTGCATCTCATATCCCGGGAGGTGCCAATGTTCTATCTTTGCAAGAACGTGAGATCCGGCGCCGACGTATACGTCTATTGGTGAGGGTTTCCTTCTTCCAGGTGGTACCTCCCCCTTTGCAGCATGGTACCCCGCAGCCTGGGCAAACTCTAAGCTCCACACTGGTCCGATACATGCGGTGATGTAGTGCATGTCAGTTTAAGAAAGTGTGTAATGAGCAAGGCAAGGACAAGAATGGGGAAGAAAACATCGCGCGCAGTCCGTGGCACGTTTGTTACAGTACTGCTCAGGCATTCGCCGGATATTGTTTGGATAAATCATAGAAAACTCCGATCTGAACAGCTCTCCGCTAGAATTACCCTCCAGACTGCGGCTGATTTCCACGTAACTGTCTAGCTAGGGTCGAAAATCCGCCACCGCTGAAGACTCCAAGACTTCCGCCACCTCCAAGACTCCTGGTCAAAATAGCTGCAGTGACAGCAGTTGTTGCTTTGAGCCAACACAGCCGATGTTTTCCGTTGTTGTGTTGTCGGGGAGAATAATAGCAAGAAAATAATAAGCGGAGTTAGTGACAACCAGGGGAACTCCTCCTGACGTTTTACACAATGTTCTAATTCCTTTTGTGTGTTTAATGTATTAATCTGTAATTCAATAGTTATAATATATTCGTTAGTTATATCTTGAGTATTAATTTCTTCTCTACAAGAAAGAAACATTTTAATTACGAAGTGAAGCAGCACCGACAGAAAGGTAATGCTCGCCCCAGGAAGGTATCGGTGTGGGCTGCGAGGACGATGCCCATTGCTAGGGGCGAACGCAACGCAGGAGAGCGCGGCAGCCCTATTCACAGGCACGCAAACGCCGCGCTGGCGGCGCCGGGCCCGCTCAAGTGGCAGGCGAGGCAGGGCGCCGTAGGTCGCCAGCGAGACCGCGGAGTTGGCGGCGAGTGTCTTGGGCTGCGCGTGGCGTCTGGCAGCGCCTCAGAAGGGCGCTCGGTTGCTAGGCGCCGCACGCGCGCCGCCCTCCGCGACGCGACGCGCGCGACACCGAAGGGCTGGCTCCTGCAGGCGGCAGGGCGGCGCACGGGCGCGGAAAATCCCTCGGGCAGCGCGCTGGCCGCGACGCACCGCCGCGCGCCGCCCATACTGAGTGAGCACGCCCTTCCAGCCTTTTCAGCTGCACACTTCATTGCCCAGCGCGCGAGTATTGAACTGATCAGAAAGTCGTACTGTATTGTTTTCGTTCGATTTTTGCTGAAAACAAACAATTTTATTTATGAAATGAGTACATCTATTATATAGAAGTGAATGTATTTGCCCATGTTTGTACAAGTTTATATGTTTATATATGTGTAAATTTGTATGTTCTACAAAATCATTTCAACGACTCAACTGATTGCTTCCAAATTCTATATGGTGGCATTTGAGAAGTCTAGAAAAAAGGAAAAGGGATTTAGATTCGAAATAATGCCCCCAAATCTATATTTTAGTAAATAATATATTTTAATGCAAGCCGCTACACGTTAGCAGGCGACACGCGATGGGGTGGGGAAGCGAGCGTAAAGGGCGCGGGAAGCGGTCACAGAGGGGGAAGATGGCGGATAAAGTGGCCTACGGGGAGAGGTAGCTCAAGGTATTAACTGACGACCCTGCAGTACCTCTGACCGGGATATCGTATGGTTTGAGTCCCGACGGAGGCAGGGTTTTTCACACCAGCTAGGTAGCTAGGTCGAATTCAGTCGCAGTCTCGAAGAGAATTCTAGGAGCCGGCTGCTCTGATCGGTAGTTTTCATTGGTTTCTCCGGTCAATACAGGCTAATGCCGGAGCAGTACACTAACAAATAGGCCACGGACCGCGCGCGATCGTTCCTTCCTCTTTCTTGCCCTATCCTTACCCCTTACACACACACACAAACACTACATTACCGCAAATGCCGGGAGCCCGGTCGGAAGCTTACAATTTTCCCCCGCTGGGACGGTGCCCTCTCACACGCAACACTCACGGTGCTGGATACTCGGATTGACTTGAGATTTTACCAGCTTGTTCAGCACCTTTCAAAACCCCTATATACAAATTTTTACGTGCTATGAAGCATTGCAAGTAGTGTTTTTGCGATAATTAGTATTGGGATCTTTCTTGACCTTACCGACCGTAGAAGGGCGGAAATCGCTGCTCGCTGCTGGTTCTGCAGACGTTACTCATACACCGCGCCTACACTATCGGCCTGTCGGCAAGGTATCAGTTACTTGGAGGGCAGGCGGGGTGACAAAAACGGGTGTTTACTTTGCAGATTCAGATGGAACGAACGCGCTTGGAAATCTGACACCGGCTGATAGACGCCGCGTAACGTTCCTAGCGCTGCCGAAGCAACGGCTCGCCCGCTGCAGGAAGCGCGAAGGTCACGAAAGGTCTTGATACAAAATGCCTATAAAACACTATTTATAATATTCCATAGCACTTCAAAATTTGCGTATATAGGTTTTGCAAGGTGTTCTATCAGCTAGTGAAATTTCATGTCAATCCGAGTATCCAGCACGGTGAGTGTTGCGTGTCAGTGGGGGACACCTGGTTGAGAAAAAACACCAGCCGACAGTTAGGTCGGCGCCAGATCTCACCGCCCAACAGGAAATCACAGCCGCCACACACCCCCCGCGGGAAAAAACATGCACTGCACTTACGGGACGGGATTAATGACCTTTGCTGTTGACGTGCCCGGAATCAATAATCTACGAAGAGGCCGGGTGGGAAGAACGGACCGGGCGCGGAATAAGAGTCCTTGTTATATCCAGGAAAACACAGAAGTCAACGAGAACGCAGTTTTGTATTCAACAGAGACAATTATCCATACAAAAAGTACTTCTTCGGAAACCGTAAGAATATCCACAAACAAAGCCAAGTTAACATTATGCCAGAAGATATACCTAGTCAAGCGCAGTTCTACAATAAGCCGTAAGAAAGTCCAAAATCACTCCGCCGGGTCAACGCAATCGCTCGAACGTAATCACTACTTAACACAGGGAACTCCGCACAAAATCTATCTCTTCGGTGGCGGCTCCCGCTTTTATTCCTCCTGGCGGCGTCGCCTCGCTTCTTATCTGCAGCTCCGCTGGCTGGTCACTCGCTCCTCGCTGACCAGCTCTCTCGCCGGTTCGCTATCCCGAACACTCGAGACTGCCGCTGCGCGTCGCTGATTTGTCGCGTTATTTAACGTGCCGCATATTGCCGCAACACTCCTGGAAATGCGCGTTAATAAGAAACTGAATAAGAGTTAAACAAACATTCAGGTTTCCGGCCTGGATAGTCGAGAACATAGGCTTTAGCGGCCTGAGTAGGTAGCTACTTCGCCCTTAGGGAGAAGCCGCGGCGTCCTAGCGGTTTCCAAGCATTTCTTCCTGAGGAAGATCGCAGAATGGAGGCCGAAACGTTGGCAACTTTGCCTAGGACGTGGTTTCTCCCGGACGGCGAAGTAGCTACTGGATACCGAGGTCTCTAAGGTTGAAGAACTTGCTCGTGCATGAAGGGCCGCGAGTTCGAATTTTGCCCGTGGCATGAATGTTTGTGTGTCCGTTATACCCAATGTTACTTACCAGGGTCGCTATTTGACTTAAGGAGTAGAAAGCGACATTAAATAAGTAACAAAAACATTCAGATCTCTCCAAAAAAATTATTTAAAATAAAATTTTAGTTTTGAATTATCATAGGCTATTAACTTCCATTACTAATTTTATCTCTCAGAAAATTGATACAAAATATTATCGTCGAGAAGGCCCTTAAAAACAAGAGAGATCTCCCAAATATTTTCCTTTTTCTTTATTTTCCTCCAGTATTTCACGATGGTAACGGACATTTGAGAATACGTTTCGTTGAAGTTCAATAATAGAAATTGCGCTTGTGCAGGCATGAGAAATCAAAGGTTGTGTCAAAATATTTAGAGCTGTATATGTTTCCATAAATTTCGTTAATAAATCTGGCAGTAACAAACATTATAGCTTTTGTACTAAATCGAAACAACAGTGTTATAAATCACAGTAGTTTTCCTGGCTATAAATATTATTAACTACAATTATTATTTATGATCATCGTTAAGTTAGTATTCCTTTCTAAAAAAATATATTTGCAATGGAAAATAAATTTAATTGAAAGTGTTCGCTATAACTCATTATAGATCCTTGAAAACTTTGATAATTAACTTCCTCAGCAACTGATGATAATGCATTTGTAACAATGTAAATTTTAGTATTGATGTTTTTGCTTCAATATTGCATACCTTTAGCGCCAAGAAATAAGTAACAGGTTTCATGTTATAATGATCACTCTGACCATAACACCACCTGCCTCTGATTCTGTTTCAATACTTTTTCTTAGTAATTGCTCACACATTCTTTTTCATATTTTTTATCCTTGCTCAATGCTATAATATCTTGTGTTGAATTCTAAACAATTTTACTATATGCCGATACCGTTTCATGAATTTCAAGAAAATGTCTAAGTAGTAAGAAGACAAATGCTTTTAATTTCCTCTTTTAAGGTTTTAGAGTTTTCATTTGAGCTTACGCAAATACGAAAGAAAATACTATTTATTCAAAAATTTAGATTTTTAGATCTTTAATAAAATTATATACTGCATTTTTAATCAAAGTGAATTTGACTGTGGTTTTACATTGTGCTGGACTCAATTGCTTGGATTAATATTTGGAAATCTCTGCTACACTGGATATTTTATTCATTCGTAGATTTCTTTCTCTCACAGTTGCTTATACTTAGACGTTCCTTCTTACTTCTTAAAATATACCTGCGATCCAAATAACGCCGTATGAAAGATATGTAGTCAACGTTTCAACTGTCGTACCTTGGTCTTTCCAAATGCTGAAGTCTTTCAAATTTTCCTACGCATTCGCCTGTTTTCGCCCCACCATACTCCTCTCCACTGAAGACATTCCGACCACTGTGCTTCCATGCTTGCGAAGATTTATTGAAAAGCCAGCATCGAATTTCCAAATTCCAGGCGGGCCGAGCTTTTGCTTGGGAGGCGTTTTCCTGCATCGAGTCGATTTTTCATTCTCCCCCATTGTTCCCTGAACGTATTTTCATAATACGGAGATTTTATTTTCTGCTCCCCATTGTTGAAAGAATTTAATATGTACTTAAATAATTTAATGTAGCGCTCACGAACATTTATCACGGAATAATGTGATGGAAAAATTAAATTGAAAAAATCAGCATAGAAATAGGCAGACTTAAAAAAACTTCCTAGAACAATCTACACATAATAACATGAGAACGAAAATTAGTTTAAAAAAGTTTGGCCTCAGCGTTTTCGAGGGAAGCTCGCACCCAACGATCATGAACTCTGTATCTGTCGTAAAAGAAATTCTTAGAGAAAGGCTTGCTCGCTCAAATATATGTGTTTGTTTTCGAAAAAAAAAGCATCGGCGAGAAGAAGACAAGGGAAAGGAGTCGAAATTAGTTTCTTCGCCCTTCCAATTCCGAGACGGGTAATAGGATTTCGTGTAAACAAATATGCGCGGCACGTCCGCACGCATGATATTGTATCTAAAACACTCCTAATACGCGTCGTCAGTATTCGCGCGGGCGCGCTCATCTCGAGGGAAAGACGAGGAAGGGATGCGTCGAAACTAAATTCCGCCCGAAGGTGCAGCAGGGGGGAGAGGGTGCCCAAGCGGCGAGACGGGCGAGGGCTGAAGAAACCATCCCTCAACATCCCACGCGACTCAGGGACGCAATTTGTCGCCTGCGGAGAGATCGCCCCGTTAGGCCGAGTTAGCATACGTGGCGTGGGGCGGCGGCGAGGGGCGCGACGGCGGCGCCGTGAAGGGCGGAGCGCGAAGGGGCGGCGGGCGAGGGCGCGGGCGAAGACTCGGGCGCAGGCCGGGTCGCGGGAAAGGGCGCAGGCGGGGGCTGGGGTAGGAGCAAAAGCGCCGTCGGGATCACGAGCTTGGGCGGGGGTGCGGGTGGAGAAGAGGGTGGTGCGTGGTTGTATGGGCGGGGGCATGGGCGAGCGGGGCTCAGGGGTGAGGTTTCGGGACGCGCCGGCGGGGCGGGTGTGGGAGAAGGTGCGTGGACGCGGGCTCGGCATGGTGGCGGGTGGAGGCACGGGCAGGGGAGGAGGTGTGGGCGTGAGCGGGGGCGGGGAAGTGGGTGGAGGGAGTGCAAGAGTTGAGCTGGAGAGGCGAGCGGGCAGGGAAGGGGCGGGTGAAGGAGAGGGCAGGTGCCTGCGAGAGGGCGAGAGCTGATTGTGGGCGAGAGCGGGGTTAATGGCGGGGACGGGAGCGGGGGCGACGAGGAGTTGATGGGCGACGTCAGAGGCGGGATTCTAGATCGGGTCGTGGGCGGGGTTGTGGGCATGGTTGTGGGTGGGGCGACAGCGGGTGGAAAGACTAGTGGCGGAGACGGTGACGCGGGCGGGTGGCTGGCGGGGGGGCAGGCGGGGAGGCAGGCGGGGAGGCGGGCGACTGAGCGGTCGGAGCAACGGACAGAGGAGCGAGCAGAGACGCGTGCGGGAAGAGATATGCTAGGAGGGGAGTTTAAGGGGAGAGGAGCTCTTTCGCGCTCTGTAAAAACCTGCGCGTGGCCGCCCAGGCTCCCTCGTCTCCATTGCTTGTGTCATTGTGTGGAGACGACGCGCGGCACCGTGCAGTGCTGGACGAACCGGCTGGGAAGGAGGGTTATTTCAAGTCTTGTTGGAGTCTTGTCGGTAACATCTATTCCCCTAACTTTGAGCTAGTGAATTTCTTTTTTACCGTTTTCTCATCCCGTCTTTTTAATTTTCTTTTAGAGTTTAACTCTGTAGTCAACAATATCATACTTAATAGACCTGTTTTACTTCTCTTTTGTCATTTGATCTATTTTTCTATGAGCATTTACATGAAGTGTTCTGTTGAAGACACTATTTCGAATAAAACGAGGAATGTCGCTTGATTCTCTCGTCTCTTTACAATCTTCATATATTATATCTTGAAACCCTAATTTATCTGAAGCGCTAATTTATCTTATATTTAACGAAGTGTTTTTCTACTCTGACTTTTATTTCATTTATATAACAAATCCTAGATTATTTCAGATTACCTTACATTTATAATTTAATTTAATATGAAAAAATGAGAGGCTTTTTTTTATTCGTTCAAAAGTAGTTGCATGTTCGAAATGTTGACTGGAAACCATCACGCGTATCTCCACTAATATTTGGTTGTCTTTCCTTGTAGCATTTTAAATATTGCAAGACTTCTTCATTGCTTGGTTGAAAGTTTTAAACGTTTGATTCTTTTTCTTGGCATATCTAAAATACGCATTTTTGGTATTTTGAAGTTATGTACTATTGTACATAACTTCGTACATAATCGTGTACACTATTGTACATGGAAACCCCTATTTAATTTGTAGAGGGCATTTAATGGTATTGTGTAAGTTAGAGTCTCCAGCCAGCTTTATATTACTCTTGATTTTATCACCATTAATGCTGAGTCCATTTTTACACCCTAGGGTTGTTAGCTGTGGGAGTATGGAAGATGAATTGATGATGATTTTGAGCGGTGAGAGGACGACATACACATACACACAATGTCGGAGACGAGACTCGAACCCGCGACCCTACGGCTCGAGATTGCCACGGCACTACTTAGCGATCTCGGACACGGGGCTGACCAATTCATCGTTTTATGAGAAAAAATGTTGAGCAAATGGCTGTAACTATTATTCAGAACCTTTAAATCGTCAAGTTTTTTGTCTGTGGTTAAATACATTAATCTTAATTGTTTGGGTATACTTACGTGACAACAAAATCATTTGATTTACTATTTGAAAGATTATTTTTTTCATTTTCCATACATAAATATACACGTTGTTAAGCAACTTCTTGACCATCAGTCTCTTTTTAAAATTATTTTCCTGCTTCTTGTTTTAAACGTCACACTTTGTCATTCTATATTTGAATCACTGTTTCTCTAGTTCTTCTTTTAAAATAAATAAATAAATAAATATGTATATAATATATAGAATATAATATTTGTTCGAAAATATGTATGGTGTATTGTGTAAATATGTCTGGTTGCCAAATCTTGTAATCGAAACTTGGTTAATTTTGGATTAATTGAGTTGAAATAAACGACATAGATAAGTTGATATGCCATGTTCTAGGCATGATATGTCCTAAATTAATAATTATTCATTATAAACAAGACAAAATGTATACTAAAGCTTAAACTACTTTCAGGGGAACATTGCCATACTGGCCATCTAGTCCCTACATTTATATCTTTTGAAAAGATATTTTTACTTTGAAACAATTGACATTTGTATCATTTCTGAAGCATATGACTTGTAAATTGTAAACATTGATTAATTACATTTGATACAAAATTACTTTTTTGTTGTCGCCATACTTGCACCGCAACTTTGCCATGTAACAAATAAAAATCCAATATCTACGGTTTACAAACATATGATGAAGTTAAAACGCACTAAACAATGGAAAAAGTAAACTGCAAAATTAAGTAGGAAAAAGCTACTCAACTACATAGAATTAGCAGGTCTACTTGAAATGACGTGGATGTGTGATATATCAAAATACGATATTTTTGCTGAGCTTCCCAGGCTAAATATAAAAAAGAGAAAGTACTTTTCCCAATCGCATTTTATCACAATCTAAAACCGTTAATAATACTTATTTTTGTCTAAGTTCTCAAACCAGAATTTATCTCTGTTTAGTGTATTTAAACTGTCAAAAAACCAAAGACTAATAATGTTCTGATGCATATTTATGTGTTTCTTTTTTCTATCCAACTCTCATGTATTTAAACATTGCCAGAGTCTTGGAAATAGAGGTGGCAATGTTTGGCCCTTGGGAGTTAACGTTGCCTCCTTGCTAGCTTTTAAAAAAATAATAAAATCTTTCAAATAATGAAAGCTGTGAAAATTCTATGTCGACATTGGGTGGCAGAACACGTGGAACTGTCGAAACACACAGGAAAACAGCTGGACATTATGCAGAGCTACACCTCTATTTTGTATGTCGATTTTTTTTCATTCTGCCTCAACATATATTATTTCCGCGCTTCAATATTTCCTTCTTTGCTCCCCTTGCATCATCGAAAACATCCTTTCGGCTCCCCTGTTTACCGTACTTCATTATCCTGAATAATTCTAGCGCCCATGCATGTCAACACTATTATCCTACTTAGTGTGCGCGCAACGCATTCGTCGCCACATGTCGTTCAATCTCCGCCCTTGCAGCGCCCCTCCGCTTCCCCGACTTCATCCCCGTTCCCTTCCCGGTTCGCGCGCCCCTCGCACGTGCTCCGCTCTCCACCAACGCTCCACGGCCGCCCCCGCGGTTTTCACCGCCACGCCATTCCACGCCCCCTCTTCGCGTCTTCTACCGTGCCGCACCATCCCACGCCATCCCACCATTCCACACCGCCATTGTCCGTACACCGCCTTCCCCGCGACTCCCGTAACCCGCCTACCCTCCATGCCCCGCCCCCGCCGACCCACGCCACCCAGCAAACCCGCTCCGCCCCGTTCACAGGCGCCGCCTCGCCCACGCACGCCCCCTCCCTCCAACCTATGCCGCCTGGCCCACCCACTTCACCCTGCTCATTCACGCAGCCCTGCCCATCCACCCCCTCTCCCACGCCACCTCGCCTCGCCTCGGTTCTTTTCACCCCCTACCAAACGTTCTCACCACGCTGTGCCTCCCACTCGCGCCATCCCACTCACGCTACACGCCTAACTCTTTCCTCTGCCCCGCTTCCCACATCCCGTGCCGTCATCATCAAGGACGACTCATTGAGCAGTGGTTTACTTTTCTATCACCAATGCGCTTGCTTTCTATCTCCTATACTCACATTCCGATCACTATGGAATTTTTTATTTACAGTATGGGTTTTATCGTAGTTTTCTTGTTTTCTTTGTCTCTCATTGAGCCATATTCTTCAAATTATTATACAGTGAATCATCGGCCTGCGATATAAATGTAATAAAATAAATAAATAAACTACCCCTACCCTTTCCAACGATACCCTGCTTATAGCCAAGAAGCTCACCCCCACCGTGCCCACGCCCTACCGCACCAACGTGTCACACCGTGCTGTTCTCAAGCGTGTCTCTAAATCTCATCAAAGGTATTTTAAGGTATATAGAGGTATTTTTGTTGAACAAGATAATTCTCTTTTACCATGCTCTCTGCAGTCAATTTATCTTTCAATCCGCTATCAATTAGTTTCACCAATGAAGATTCCAGCGAATTAATTTCACGCCACGAATTTCCTCCCTGCGGGCTCGTCCACTTTATTCTCTTTGCCATAGTCATCCATTAGTACGAGTATAGTGGTACAGTAGTTCACAGCAATCATGAGCCAGTCACTGACTCCTCCATTACGAGGCTACCTTCTGGCGAGCTCCATTATCCGACTCCTCACACCCATGCTGCGCACCAGTATTTTCAAAATACCTCCTTTCCCATGTGACACGTGTTTATCTGTCTGGTACAGCTACTTTCTTTTCTGCGTGTACCATTGACCCCACTGTCTTTCGGGCAACCTCTTCTGTTCTAGCCACGAATACGTCATCATATTCATCATTTCCGATCGTCTTTATCATCCTTCAGAACCACAATGGCCAACATTCCCTGACACTCTCAGCGCTTATGTCTTCTATATTAGCTTCCTAGCTCCCTGGCCCCCTCCATAACTCTTGACCCCACCCTGTTCTTCATGTTTTCTCTGTTGTCTCCTCCGATGCCATTTTGTCTCTCCTCCCTTCGGCATCGTGATTGCCCTCAATGACTGCTCCACACTCCTGTCTTATTCTTCTCACTCGTTTTATCCTCCTCGCTCTCTTAAGCCTCTCCGGCTTCACCGCCCTCAGCGCACACATTCCTCACGTCCCTCATTATCTTCAGCCCTGCATCCTCTCCATCTCCTTCACTTCCACCCCCGGTCTTCTCCTTCAGCACCCTCACCTCTCAGATCAGCCCAGCATTCCGCACCGGCGCGGCACTGCGAAGGCAGCGACGACGCTGACATTGGCGCCGTCAAACGTACGTGGCAGGACGTCGTTAAGCACACATGATTTATGGCGACATCTCCTCCCCTCGTGACGCGCGACCCCTCCGAGCGCGCAACTGCCTTCCCGCCCCGATCCTGCTACTACCCCTCTACCCCCCCGTCACCAACTAAACGCCGCCTCCACATCCACCTCTACCTCGGCTTCCGCCCCGCCTCCCGCCGCCGTCTCAGACTACACCACTACCATTGCCAGCGTCCCTGCCTCAGACTTAACTTCCGTCATCTCTCTACCAACTGCGCCCCCGCCCCGCCTCCGCCCCGCCTCCGCCCCGCCTCAGCCCCGCCTCAGCCCCGCCTCAGCCCCGCCTCAGCCCCGCCTCAGCCCCGCCTCAGCCCCGCCTCAGCCCCGCCTCCCCCCCGCCTTCACCTCCAGCTCCGTTCCTGCCCCATCCTACTTTCAACTCCCCCTTCGCCTTCGTTTCCACCCCCTTTACCGTCACCAACAACGCCATCGCCAATGCCTTCGCCACTGCCTCTGTCTCTACCTCCACCACCTCTCACTACTCACCCTCCCTCCCTGTCTGCGAACCCGCCCTCACTTCATCCTCTCCCCTGTCTCCACCTTCACTTCCGTCTCCATTAGCATCCTCACCGCCACCGCCACAGCTTTCGCCACCGTCTTTTCTTCTCCTTCGTCACCTCTACCTATTCCGCTTCCGTCCCCGTCTCCGCCAATGCTTCTCCTTTACCTTCACTTCCCCTCCACTTCCATCTTCTCCACTATAGCCACCGCCATCTCCACTGATTGTCTCCATCTCCACCTATTCCGCTTCCGCTCCCACTCCACCTCTGCCACCACCCGAACTTCCACCTCTACTTCCATGTCCTCTCCACTACCACGGGCCCCCGCCTCCAACGCCTCCTCATCTGTCACCGCCGTGCCGCAGCCACCGCCCCCTCCTACCCGCTGCCCCCGCTTCAGCCCTTCCCCCGTCGCGGTGGCGCGTGCTTGCGTCGCGCCGCGCCGTTTTCGTGGCGGCAGCGCGGGGATATTGCGTTTTGAAAAACCCTGCGCCCTCGCGCGTCGCTCGTGCCACGCCGCCCCCGCCCCCACCCCCACCCTGCATTCACAGATACGGATCCCCCCGCAGGAGCCGCCGGGATCCCGCTGTTATTAAAACTCAGAGCTCCTGCCGTCGATGGCGCTCGCCGCTCCGTCAGCGCGCCGCGCGCTCGTGTCTCCATCCGAAGGCTCTCTTTATCCGCGCGCTCGCTTTCGGAGGAAGTCCTCATCTCTGCCGCTGCGTCTGCGTTCACTTCCGACTAAGTCTTTTCAGTGAAGCTGTTCATGTAACACCACAATCATGCTATTCATGAATAGTTGAAGATTATGACAGGGGGCGAAATATGGAAGGAATATTATTCGACGTGGATTATGTTTTTTGTATCTCTAGTCTTTTCATCGTCTTTTGTCTATTTAGCCTTTTAGGTACAAACAAAACCTGCTTGCATGTAGTTATTTGCTTTTTTATTCCTTCTACATTTTTTTTTGCAAGTTGGACTGATTGTTTCTGCCTCATGAATCACACTCTTTTCCATTAAGTAATTCAAATTATATATTATTGTTACTATTATTAATAAAGATCAAATGAGTGAATAAAAATGTATTTTTTTCTTTCCTGATTTTTATTTCTTGCTATTCCTCGACATTACTGTCCACCTTCCTTATCCCCTGCATCTCCTTTCCACCTTGCATTGTGTACGTTCACTAATTGATTATAAATTGAAGAAGGGTGACGTAAGTTGGATAGTGTCAATTCGTTTAATTTTTAATGTTCATGCTCTTTGATCCCACTAAACTACCTTGCCCTTGTTTGTGTCAAGTAGCGAAAAACAAATCAAGTATTTATCTTATCTCTATTTATAGTTCGTTTACTTTCTCTATCAACAGATTGATAATCCAAACGTCAAATGCGCAGGATTTGTTTGAACATAAATGCATCATTAATGAATAAAACATTCATTAATGATTTACCAGGGAAGAAAATAAGTAAGAAAATGAAAGAAATCAAATGAGGAATATAAGTGAATTATTTGGAATTGTGAATGAGAGTAAATGGGTGATTTACATGCCAGTAAATGGGAGAAGTTACTCTCCTTGTAGAATTTGGAAAAATTTAATTATAACTACAAGGGTGATAATAATTAATGAAATAAGAAAGTCTTACATAAATAAGTAATTTTTATTGCTTATAGCAAAATGTGGACCTCTGTCCTAATTATAATACAGGTCATCGATACTTTCATCAGACATTCATCAGACCACGTAAAAACATTTAATACAATCTTTCTCAGCACATCTCTTTACGTTAAACTTTTATTTTGACAATCTATTTTTACCCTGAACTCATGCATCTCCATCACCTTCATCATCACTGAAATTGTCCGCGCATCCTCCTCCTTTACCATCGGCTTCGTGCTTCTCTGTGAATTCTGCTCTATTTGTGGCTTCGAGAGAGCGGAATAAAAACATCTCCCGAGCTTGGTTCGTCCCACAAGCACCGAAAAAATCATTATCAGCATCGCAATGGATTACACGCTGTCAAAAGATTCGATCTAACGTTTTGTTAGTCACGCAAAGGGGAAACGGTGAATCAACGTTTTCAAGGTTTTCATATAGTTGGAGAAAGAACAGACCGCTTTTCTTCCCTTGTGCCTGGCAAAATAATGCAAGAAAAACTCTCATTTTACGGGACATGACTGTTCTACGATGGTAGCGCCCTGCTAATTTTTTTGTAAATGAAGGAAATAAATAATGCCTCTGCTTCAAAAGCGCCTAGAAGGGAGAGCGGGCTGGTAAGTTTCCAGGAAGTAGCTATGAGTCTCCTGCACCTTGGGGGAGCGAGAAATATTGTGTCTAACCCCTACGGCAAATAAACATGTTCATGCCGCCCAAAGCCTGCTGTTAAGAAACTCAAATTAAGAATGAATTAGTGAAATGCGCTGTCGAGTTGATTTGTGGTTTTTCATTTTTGTGCAAATTTATCTGTTATTCGGCGCTAGATATAACATATTTTTGTAACGTTTGTAATTAATGTGACAAATTTGATTGGTTAATTAATAATTTTCATAAAAATGGCCATATCTTATGATGATCATGGAAAAAATATTTGATATTTCAATCATAATAATTGTGTTTGCATTTCTCTAGTTCGTGATCCGTACAGAAAATATAACTACTTGAAGTTAGCTGTGCAAGTAATTTCGATAACTCGGATTAATTTTTAAGGAGGGTAACTAATTTTACTCAACTGAACTGTAAAATTAATTTTTCACAAAAAGGTTCCTTTCAAATCATCACATTTTTTACAAAAGCGATCAAAACTCTGTAGTTGGTAAAACAAGAGCAGTTGTAACTGTTTTCACGCCGTCTCCGGTTGTATTTAGGGAACTTGTGCCCAGGTTTCCGAACGCGTACTAAAATATGTTTAGAGAAGTACTTTTTAAGAGTCAAAGTCTAACCAGAAAAAGGTGTAATCTTGACTGTCGAACGGACGATCATTCACAGTTTACTTGATGAGTAATTGTAGGATTAAAAGCTCAATACTATAAATCAGAGGTGCAACCAGAGTTTTTTCTGCATGTGCGTGTGACGGGGGGGGGGAGGGTCGGCTAAAGATGTGGTGTGCAGCTAACTTGATGTTTCCTTAAAAATAATTTTGCATTGCTGCTGAATATAAAATGTATTTTTATTTGTTGACATACAGTTCATATTTATGTTAACAACTGATATATTGAATGACTTTGTTTCGTATAGAAAATTAGTGAAAGCTATATGTTTGAAAAAAAAGTATTATTGGCTTCCGGGGAGGGGCTGAAGCCTTATGATCATCCAATTGGATGCCAGATTGTTGAAAAATTATAGAAAGTTATGTAGTCTTTGTCATTGACAATTGCAGCAGGAATTTAGTCATGATTTCAACCTCAACCTGGTGTTGCCGAAAGGATGGTTTTGTCTGTAAGAAATGTTTCTACTCTTTTCTGATGTAGTGACAAGAATTAAGTTAATTCAATTAACTTTGGAAGTTCAGTTATCTGAATGTAAGCTTGTACCGGGTCAGGCAGTTGTATACATTACCAAAATATCACTTAATATCATATATTAATCTATATCACCTAATGCATAATAGTGTTTTGCCGCAGAATACTGCAATAAAGATATTCGCATAGTATACTTTTTGATTAACACAAAAACAAAACAAATTCACGTACTGTAAAATACACTCAAAAGAAAATCAGATATCTTCTCCTGATAGCTGAGATTGGTTGAAACTTTAATAAATTTGTCTTACCATTGGTCACTGAGCGCATGAGTGAACGAGTTCACGGAATTTTACAATTCATAATTTTTCTGTAATTTCGCATTACATTATTTTCTTTTTCATTCTTTCCTTCGCTTCCTCCTTTCCAAGACAGATGGTGACAAGAAAAATACTTGTAGAATATTTTATTAAATTATCGGTTTAATAAAATAAAGCGCAATTTTGTAACTGGAGAAAGCTCCGTTCCAGCACGAACCTACAACGAATATTACACAAATTACACACCAAGACCTTCCCTCCTCAACTTATACAACAGAAAACAACTCAAATAAACGCAACCCTCGCAGCCGCCCCTCAGCGGTGTCAGTGTTTTCGTCGTTAGTCGCAGTTACGCCTAGAACACAAATATAATTCCGTGGACGCGAAAAATTAATATCCGGCTCCCTTGCAGCGCGCTCCCTCGCTGCGCCCGCGTTAAGTCAACGGCAAATGGCGACAAAACGCGGCGCCCGAGGGGGAGCGAGAAATATGCTACCTGACCTCCGACGCGGGGGCGATCGCGGCGCCGCCCCGCGCGGTGGCCTGCGGCTCAATTAAAGCGCCGCTGGGGCTTCTGATCGCAGTGACGCAGAACGCGCGCACACTTGTTGGTAACGGGCGAAAGGGTGCGATTAGGGGTAATTATTGGGTAAAACCCTAGCCTTCGAGCCGTTTCAAATTATAAATTATTTTATTCCGAGCATGTCAACTATTTAAAATATTTGTTCCTTAAGTGAAGTGCAAAAAATCGCGAAGGGAATGGTATAGCGATTAGGGTAAAACTGAAGCCTTCGAGCCGTTTCAAATAAGTAATTATTTATTCCGAGCGTGTCAACTACTTAAATCATTAGTCTCTTGAGTGAAGTGCATGTTGAATACTGCGAAGAGGCGGTGGTCATTTCGGCTGGTACGTGAGATGTGCCGACATATACACCGGAATGTGTTTTTCCTCCTCCGAGTATTTCGCCGAGTCCCTTTGAAAATGAATTTCCAATTGCAGCTAATAAAATATTTAGGCTTCGGTTTCGCGTTACGTAAAAAAAACGTTTTACTCTGGTTGTGGTTTATGGCGACAAAAACGCAAGCGCCCAAATGGGAGCGAGTACGCAACCTGACCTCCGACGTGAGGGCGATCGCAGCGCCGCCCTGCGTGGTGCGCTGCGGGTCGGGTAATGCGTCGTCGCTGGAGCTTTAGAGACGCCGAACGCTCGCCCACTGGTTGGAAACGGGCGTAAGAGTGAGATTAGGGAATGGAATGAAAAAAATTATTGGGTAAAACCCAAGCCTTCGAGCCGTTTCAAATAAGAAATTATTTATTTCGAGCATGTCAACTATTTAAAATATTTGTTCCTTAAGTGAAGTGCATGTTGAATCCTGGGAAGTGGCGTTGGTCATCTTCGGCCTAAACGTGAGATGCGCCAACCAATGATGTGTATATATACTCCTAGATAGATGACTCTCGCCTTGGCAGTGAGGCCACCCAAGGCGCCATTTTGCACGGCACAAACCTTGTCCGTATTGCCGAAAGCTGTGTGTTGTAGTGAGTTTTCTCTTGAGTGATTAGTGAAACATTTTTTGTTTTGATTTTTTTAAATGTTTTCATTTTGATCTTGACTTAATGTAATTGTTATTTTCAAAATTGGCCCAGGAAATCAATTATTTTTTGCCTTTGTTTTATCCATGTTTTACCACTATAAGGTGGGTTTTACAGTTTCGTGTAGTGGAATCTTAGTCTTAAGTGTTCATGTTTTGAAAATATATTTTAATCTATTCATTTATTCTGTAAATGTATGTGTTGTTCTATTTCCTGTTATGTAAAATTAAAAGAAACATTATTGATTATTTGAATATTTTCTTGCAATGGTGAAAGGGATCATTTGAATGTTTGTTCCTGCAAAAAGTTTTGTATTCATACGTAAATAAAAATATCTGCCCATAAAAAGTACATATGCGTCATATTTCTCTACGTGTTTTCATTTTAAATCTCTTTTTTGATCTCTTGTGAAGTAGTATAAGAAGTACCTGTAAGTCATAATGAAAAACAAGTCCTCATTTTTGCAAGTCTCCGGTAACACTATGTCAATGCTGTTCGTAGTTTTATGTAAATTATAAAATATATTTCAATAATTTATTGTTGCCTACAGCTTTACTTTCTTATGATGGAACAGAACCATGTTAATAAATACAATGTATACATGTTACTCTCGTAAACATCTACCGAACTGTCATGGGCTGCATTTGACATTCGAAGCTTTTGCCGTGCAACATGGCTCCCTGTACGGCCTCACCTCCGCCTATTGGGGAAGCGCGGAGTCAGCCATCAGCCAGGTATATGTATACATCATTGGCGCCAACCTACACATTGGGTTGTGTTTTGTTTTTTTCCCCTTTCCAGGTATTTCGCCAAGCGGGCACCGTCACCGTTGCCAATGAGATTCGGATTACGGTTAATAAAATATCTAGACTTCGGTTTCGCGTTATATCAAGAAAACGTTTTACTCCGGTTCCGGTTTCTGACGTCAAAACGCAAACACCAAAGTGAGAGCGAGAAGGATGCTACCTGACTTCCGACGTGGCAACTCGTAGCCCTGTGATCTGTAGCTCAATTAAAGCGCGGCAGAGGTTATTGATAGCAAAAGTATCGAACGCGTTGCACACTGAAAATGGGCAAAAAGGCGATTAGGGATTGAGATGAAGAAGTCAATTGGTAAAACGCAAGCCTTCAAGCGGTTTCAAATGTGATTTCGTTTATTAAAATATTTAGGTTTCGGTTTCGAATTATGACTACACAACGTTTCGGTTTTGGTCCTCTATTTTTATTACAACGTATTACGCGATATTATTTATTACTTTGTTTGAACAGTACATTACTTAAGAGAATAACTATGTTTTTGAAGTTTCTGTAGGCATATTTGTGCATAATTTTGAAAGTTAAAAAGAAATAGTATTTTTTCTGTCGATGGTAGCCGACCGCAACAATAGGAAATAGACTTTTATCTTTTAGAGATGCATGAAAAATATATAAAAACACAATCAGCTTTTGTTTAAACTTTGAGTTACTTTTCAATTCGTGCCCAACAGTAATGAATAGCATGAAATTACTGACATATTTTAATAACGGAGAACCGTTTTATTTGGTTGTGGTTCCGGCAATATTTTTAATGCAAAAACAATGGTTTCGATCTCAACATTGAAACTGAGTTTAACAATAAGGTTTTCCATTTTATTCGCGGAATACAACTGAGTTTACCAGTAAGGATTTACCTTTGATTCCTTGGCATAAACTATTGGGCCAGTTTTGAGGGCGAAAGACTGGCAGCAGACTTGCAGCAGGGTTAGTGAGTATTTTTTGACAAACTAAAAAAGCATATGGATAAATGGAACAGATATGGATTTCTCGTATTGAATACAAAACAAGCATTTCTGTAATTACGCAAGGTGAGTGAGCCAAGATAAAGTGATCTGTATTTTGCGTAAAATACTGAAAATGTTGCATTTGCTGGAGGTGTTTAATCTTATTGGCGCAGGCCGCAAATCGGAGCTCTCGCCATCAATTTGAAAATACTCTAGCGAAATTATTTTTATTTTGATAAGAAGTTTTTCATTATTTTTATCTGATTCATCATTTTGAACTATTATTATTAAAAAATGTCTTAGTCCTTAGTGATAGTTCCGTTTCCGTGAAAGTTCCAAACCTTCTCTTTGCGTTTTCGCTTCTCAGAAACTACGGCATTCTCTTATAGCCAGACATGCCCCTAATCACGTTGACATCGTATTTTAGAATCTGTTGTTGTACAGAACTGTTTTGCAATCGACATTGTAAATGTTGAATTAGTTCGTCAAAAAGTTGTGTCCGTGTGAAGAGCACCGCAAGTACACAAAATGTTCAAAATATTTAAGCCCTTGCCGAAATCAAAAAATATTTTTACACAAACATGCAGAATATAATTTTTGTATGTAGCTAAATATATGAAACAACAGTTTTTAAATACACATAAGATTCTTTCAATTATATTGCAATTTATTCTGTGATTCTCTGTTGACTCCTTCATTGTTTCTCGGGACACCGGAATGGCTTTGCAATGCGACTAAGGTTTGACTTCCACATAAAACATTGACGTTTCTGTCACGTGGTTATAACGTTTCACATTACCATTTATACGATCTGAACACCATTCCATTAAGCATTCATCTCCATCAACGTTTATCATTCCTAGAACACCCCTTGCTCACTCGCATATGCAATGGAAAACAGTGGCAAACCATCCCTTTTAATCATTTTCCAGGAAAAGAGAGGTCAAAATGTCGATTCCCTACTCTCTTTCCGTAAGGCATATCGCACTCATTATCATTTAGGTCATTATCATTATGTGCTCAAAACTAGCTAGAACATAACTTTCTCTCATTTTTTGCACTTTGATAACAATAAAAATACGTAATATTTTCCACGCAAATTGTACAAACTGAATTAAATCCTTGATCCTTACATCGAAAAGAACGTTTGTGACTTATGTTTGAATTACTTATGTTCTACTGTGAATATTATTTCATTGATAATATTTATAAATAGTCTCGATTTATTTAATTTTCTTGAGAATGAGGTGTTTAAAACAAGAAAGAATTAATAGACTTGGTTCAAATTAAACTATAAGGTAATTTAGATGTTAGTTTCGTATATGCACATCGGGTGTTAAACTTTTCTCCATTTAAAATCGTATATTGATCTTTCGCTCACTCATGTCTTCTGCACTTTTGTCTACCTCCCCCAGATTTGTGTGTAGAGCCTCTCCTACACTTGCCTGGTAGAGACTTCTCAAGATTTGTCCCTCCCAATCACCCCTTCTTTCTCTCATTCTAAAAACAGCGGTTCATATCACATCACATTTTGTCAACCCTTTACTGCGACCGTAATGTTAATCCGTCACGGAACATTGTAGATACATCTTTTAAGTAATAAGTTTTTCTGTAACTACATATGCGTTATAGTTTTCATGCTTTTGTAGCATATGTTGTAGCGTAATGCAATTCACATTTTTTTAGACGGTACTTTCCTAAATATCCCATTCACTTATTTTTTCTCTTCTTTGCTCTAAATATAAATTTTAGATAAATGCAGGAGATTCATTGATGCTTATCTCCAAACCGTCTTCTATGGATATTCACTCTCCCTTTCTTTCCCTTGTTCCCCCTCCCTTTCTTTCAATTTGCCTCAGATAATTTTTAATGGTCTTCCCAATTCGAATATTTAAAAAGTATTCGCCAAAGTCATGCTCTACCTATAGACTGCAGCAAACCTCTATTTCATCTTCCCTCATATCACGATGTAGCATTCCGCTTTTCACCAACTCCTTTGTTTCACACCTCCCCCTGGCAACCCTCGTCGGCGCCTCCCTTTGCGCCAATTAGCCTTCTCCCCCGCACGTTCACGTTCCGACACCTTCCCCTCGCACAGAAACTCTTTGTTCTTCTCCGCCACCGGTTCCCAGAGCTCTCATTACAGAGGTAAGCGGTCCTTCGAAATGGGCACTAGAAAGTTCGTACATTGCCTTGAATGCAGGTGAAGAAAATGTGAGATTTCTATGCGTAACAGCATGTCTTTCGAATGTAATTGAGTAACACTTTATTGGAGGATTACTGTATACTATGGCAACATTCATGGTCACCATCTTTTCCTACTAAATGCTGTTTGTTTCCTTTTAATAACGGTGTCTATTTCATCCTCTTATTTCTGCCACGTTTCTCCATTACTTCATCTAAATTCCACAGTTCTAGTTATAGATCGATAAATACGGTAGCCTTTGTAGTAAAAACCTAGGAGATCATTGTAGGAAAAAGGAGGAATATCAGAAGTAAATACAGAATTTCCATCAAACGTATCCTTAATTTAAATTCATCTCAAGCTCACCTTCATTCATAATGAAGTCTTTGATGGCCTTTCTTGCTGATTTATTTTTACAGAAATCTGCATTCTTTCTTGTTTCCATATACCTGGAAACCTGCGCAAACGTCTCTAAACGACAACCGTCTTCCACGCTCCCTCTTATACGACCTGAGTTCAGTACTTCTTTAGAGTTTCTCCAAGGATTATTAATCTCCATAATTCATTCCTCGCCTCTCTGTCAACAAGTAGCAAATTCTTCTATCACATTCGCACTTATGATTGCAGAGAGGCGTTTGTTCTTCTCATCGTTCACATTGACTTCTACAATACAAGTTGAAAGAGCATGTGACGTCGTGGTATCTTGTCTGCCACGTAGTACAGTAGCAAGAGATGCTTTGTCGTAACGACTGAAGAAAGAGTTCAAGAGTCGGTGCCGTTATCAGTGTCACCTTTCAGCGACCAGATCCGATGATCTTTTCGTTCCATGTTGCCAATTTGGCGTGTGGCGCCGTTTGCCTACTCTCGTTAGCAAGCACCTTAAATAGTAGACTGAATTACTATGCAATACCTATTAATTTCTGTTAATAATGGTACCGAGATAGAAAAAGTAATGTTTGTTGGCATAAGTAATGAAGACTTTTTGATGAATCCACATACCAGTCGGTTTTAGCCCTATGTGTATGGAATTCTGAATTTACCATTGGTTTGTTTCCTGCTCCTCTGCCTGTTTTTTTTCTTCCTTTTTCTCTCCCACGAAAACTAGCTACACTCCTTATCCCTCTGCCATATTGTTACTCCCACGGCTCTCGTTATAGGACCCACCCTTGCGAGATTCTTTTGAGATGGACACCGGAATTCAGCCATTTGACGGGGGTTGACGTAACAAAAATATATTTTAGCTGTCATAAATAGTGCAGATGCTTTCTTGGTAAAATCTAATTAACAGTCTCTGTTTATCTCACCTCTGTATGTCCCTTTGAAATTATCGTTCATTAGTTCCCTGACATTTATTTTTCCAATTGCAAATTCAAGCTCTTGCAAAATACAGCAAATTCTTATCATGCACATAGACCATACAGTCTTGGTTACACAGAAATCTAACAAATCTCATGCATTTATCATTCAACAATTTGGTTGTCGCTCCCCGACTAAGGTTGTCTTCCACACACTCTCGCAACGCCCTTCTAAGAGTTTTTCTTCTACGTGCTTTTTTGTTTCGACGAATAACTCCTCTCCTCGTACCTCGGCCATCTTTCTCCCTCATTCCCACAGCTCTCGTTACCGGCCCGCCCCGTGCGAGGTTCTCTCGTGATGGACACAGGGAAGTTGGCCGATTGCGTGGGGCAGCGCCGCAGTAAAACCCTCCGCCCACGCACTTCCGACGGCAGCGCCCGCGTCCCTAATGGCGGATACTTTATGGTCGCCCATTAAAGCGTGCAAAAGTTACACTTTCAAAAACACACGAGCAAGCGCGCTGGCGGCAGGCGGGGCGGGACGCATTGCATAATGCACACATTACCCGCCCTCCCATCGCGTATTCGGACTGGCTGAGATAGCTCACTGCGACAACTTTTATCGCTGTTCCGTCTCTGATCGGGAGGTACTAGGCCTTGAGTCCCGACGGTGGCTGATTTTAGATATTGGTTGCATAGTTAGGGCGCGTCTGTAAACGCAAGGAGTGAAAACTAGTATTAAAGGTTGTGAGAAACGTAATTAGCAGATAAACCGGATTTGCTCCCTTGATTAGACGATCATTATTCTAACGGTGTAGAAATAGATGTAGATTCCATTGGTTTTCTTTCTTCATAATTGGAGTTCATTCCTAACGAAGTAATCAGACAAAAACTGAGTATGATTTCTTAAGGTAATAATATAGGAATAATAATGTCTTAATTCTTTAGATACAAGTTTTATTGCAATATTGCTTGTAAACGTTTGCCGAAAAAGATATTCTTTATTTTTTTTAAATATATTTCTGCCTGTTCGGCATTTCTGCCTTACAGGTGGGTTCATAATACATAAATATTACACATTAACTTTTAGGGACGGACATCCGCATGCGTTACCTCTTTTCTCCGAGGTTTCATAATTCATTTTATTAAACAGAGAATTGAAACTGCAGAGGTCAGTTTTTGGAGTTTTTTGTGATTAATTTTAAAGGGCGTTAATGGGTGGGATTTTAAGTATCTTAGGGGAAATAGATAAATGATTTAAGGTGGTCGGAGGGAGTCCTTAGGGAATCGTGATCTTATTCTGTTTCGTTTATATACTTTTTACCAATGGCTTATTATACTTTTTACCAAGTTGGAATATTTGTGTTATCTAACGGCATGAGATGTTCAAGGTCTGCTTATAAAACATGATATGATCAAACCCAATACGATAAAGCAAATGTGATTGAGAGCGAAGCGGTGAGAAATTGGAAGCGATCCACACAATGGGTTCGTCATTCAGAAAAAAGTCCTCCAGTCTCCACGTTGCAAAAGTATATTTTGATTCTCGACTCACTTAATAGGAATTACACTGAAAGAAGATTTGCAGAATTTGAGTTAAATTTCCATTTAAACTAGACACCTTTGACACGCGAAACTATTTCTTGTTTATTTCCTAGTCATCAAAAACTTTATATTGGACTCAAAATAAGTTGAAGTCGAAGACAAAATTGAAGTTAGATTAGAAACAATGTGTGATCAATTATTTTGATTCCATAGCTCACTTTAAGTCCATTACTCACAAATTTACTTTATACATACCTCGATCAATACTGTAGACACTGTATTCAACAGATACTGTGTCGAGATGGCAGTTACACTGACATCATCAATAAGTGTTGACTTTATTGAAAAGCTTAACTGTGAGGGTGGAAGGCCAAGACAAATCTCTCATCCTTTCTCAGAATATAATACTCGTATATATGATAATTATTTATAATTTATTATTGTTATTAATAATGTTCTCATCATTAACTCACCAATAATTGATAAAGAAATGTATCAACAGATATACTACATACTTCATTGCGATTTTTAGAACTGCAAATCTTCCGAGAACTGCACTTCCGAGAATTACTACTCCTGCACAGGCTGTACCGCTGCCAGCAAAACAAGCACTCCCTATTCGCTTACCCCGTCTGCCTACTTGTCCCAAACACGCACTCGCAATCACCCACCAGGCCACCCACTCGACACCCGGCCTCTCGTCCCCCGCTCACTTATCTATCGTCACAACCATACACGAACTGATTCACTGTTTAATCACACACACACACAATCCACTCATCTGCTCACTCACTTCCAGTTCATGCAACCATAAGGTCTCTTTCCTTTAGGTCTTCACTGCTTATTCCTGCCATCTTTTTCCATTTTTCTGGCCGCTCTATTTTCTATTCTCCCACCCATTCACTTTCCCATTCTCCCAACCATTCTCTTTCCCATTCTCCGACCCACTCTCATTTCCACTTTCTCGGCCACTCTCTTTCCGATTCACCCGCCCACAATCTTTCCAATTCTGCGGCTCACTTTCTTTCCCGTTCTTCCGCCCACCATCTTTCCCATTCTCCCACCCATTGTCTTTTCCATTCTCCCATCCACTCTCTCTCCCTTCCTCCCATAGGAGCCCCCTCTCCCCCTGGGTCCTATTGCGGCTCCTTTGACGCGCGGCGACGCAGCGGAAATGCCCGCGCTGCATCCGCACGTGCCCTCCTCGCGGCCGAAATCCGATTCCCTCCCACGCGCCCCGAGGCCGTAGAGCGCTGCAGGGGCTTGGGTAACAGGCGAGTGCCGCCTGCGGTGTACTAAGGGTCTCGGGCCAGGAGATCTGCGACATCGAAATTGCGATGGAATTCCAGCAAAGATTATACTGAATGGAAAGAGGGTGAAGACTAAACAAAAAAATACTCCGTAGGGTGTTAATGAAACGGTGGAAGTTTGCTGAAATCAAGGTATAAATTAAAATGCTATTTCTGATATACGATGTTAAACCACAAAAGTCAAGTAATAAAAACGTTTGTATTGCAGGTATTTCACATGAATCCTCTCCTCTAAATGATAAATCCTTAACATAATCTGGATTCTTTGCAACTAGTGGAATATGGCGTCGTTGACGCTGTAAACTATTTTAAAAGTATTTTCATGTTTTAAAAATTTCTTTCATACTTCATTTCGTTCATGCATAACTTTGTTCAAATAAGTTCTTAAGATTATCTGGCATTGGACTTAAATCATCATTGGCTAATGAATCGTAATAACTGATAACGATCCCTTCAAAAATTCCCGACATCCAATGGCTTTGAATGTTATGAATATATGTATATACACAAAATGTACAAAGATCACCTATTCACCTATAAGTTCTTCTTCTAGATTCCAGCAAAGATTATACTGAATGGAAAGAGGCTGAAGACTAAACAAAAAAATACTCCGTAGGGTGTTAATGAAACGGTGGAAGTTTGCTGAAATCAAGGTATAAATTAAAATGCTATTTCTGATATACAATGTTAAACCACAAAAGTCAAGTAATAAAAACGTTTGTATTGCAGGTATTTCACATGAATCCTCTCCTCCAAATGATAAATCCTTAACATAATCTGGATTCTTTGCAACTAGTGGAATATGGCGTCGTTGACGCTGTAAACTATTTTATAAGTATTTTCATGTTTTAAAAAATTCTTTCATACTTCATTTCGTTCATGCATAACTTTGTTCAAATAAGTTCTTAGATTATCTGGCATTGGACTTAAATCATCATTGGCTAATGAATCGTAATAACTGATAACGATCCTTTCAAAAATTCCCGACATCCAATGGCTTTGAATGTTATGAATATATGTACAGGGGCGGCTCGTCCTAAGGGGCCACAGGGGGCCGGGCCCCACCAAGATTTAATAAAGCAAAAAAAAGTTTTTTTATCTTTATCGTAATCTCTTTGTGATAACTGTAGTACTTTATTGGAATTCTTTATTCGTGAAGATCGACAATTCGTCTCCAGAACTCATTCCAAGTCCCAATAACCAGGAATTGAGGGCCGTAGTTACTTGCCGCACTCAAAGATAGCGTTAGTAGCATTCAAGGGGCCGGCCTGCTTGGGGCCCCACAGCCGGTAACTCCGCTCCGTTTACAAGGTCAACGCCCTTCCGCACTGGGCCCGAGTACTGCTTGCTAATTTTAGCAGCCCATGGGGCCCGCACCATCGGGCCCTTCTCGGAGGAACGGCAGGCTGATGCGCGCGGTTTTCAAAGTGCACGTGAAAATTTGCGCGCTATAAGATGAACACAGTGGATTCGTTACATCGTTTTCAGTTTTTTTCACTCAGACTTGAAGAAAAAAATGATATTAAAACTGTTAGTAGCACATCAATCGAGTGTACTTTTTATTTACACAAGTTGATGGGAAGAAAAAATGAACTTTCTGTAATTTGTAATTTCAGCAAACAACTATGGTTCACTATGAGTGAAGAAAAACAAAGCTTATTTTGCTTTTTTGTTTATTATTTGGTGGAGAGGGGTTGTGGACGACAGTGGGCTGTAAGGTTCTGAAACATTTGAGGGAAATTATAAAGAAACACGAAGAAACGCACTAAGCAACACGAAGAAGTTGCATTTAGAAACTCTTGTAAATTTAAAACTTTTCGAACCTTGAACATTGTTGTGCAGATTGATTCGGCGGTCAAACATAGATGTAGCAGATTTTGTTTCTCTGCAGGCCGATTAAACAACTGACATAACACGACCAAGTCAATTTGTCTTAATTTTACGGTATGTTTCCCTTTCGAACTCTAAGCATTCAGAAAAATAAGCTACGGCATTAGCATTTTTACAAATATCATTTGTTTCCATTGACATAACAATATTTGATTAAACATCTTAATAAAAATTCCTACTTCTGTTTTTGTGGAAAACATTATTATTAACAGATATAGATTTAAAGGTTAATTAATTAATTGATAAATTAATATTAATTAAATAATTGATTAAATGACAATTATTTAATTAAATAAGATTGATAATGAGATGAAATTCGTGCTTTTGCGCCTGGCCCCACCAAGAAAAAATATCACGAGCCGCCACTGATATGTATATACACAAAATGTACAAAGATCACCTATTCACCTATAAGTTCTTCTTCTAGATTATTCTCTAATCCGTATTATCATATCATTCTCAATTAGTTTCGAAAATTTGTCTTCTACAAATTGATTTGATTCTTCCCCGGATTTGCTTAGCACTTCCATATTTTTCTCCCTAATTATTGAAGAGATTAAAACTTCACAAACTCAAGTCATATTTGAGTTCACTTCCACGTCAGCAATTGCTCTATTAATCGTTATGCGAAGCTATATAAACACTGAAAGGCGGCTGTTTATGTGAATAAGATATTAGTTTAATAAGAATATGTTGTGGGTCACATTCATTTGAAAATCGGTATTTGTACATTTAGAAAGTGAGAAAGTAAGTAGGTTCATTGTTTCTGTAACATTATTCAGTTTTTTTCTCCGTATTCATCTTGAAATTCTTCAAAATTAATAAGTTCGAAAGAAATACTGTTCTTAGTTTTTCCAAATTTAATTTTAAAAATACGGTGTTAGACCTTCGGATAAAAATTAAAATGCAATATGCCGCACGATTCACTTCCTACACACACTGTTTAAATTAACTTAATTTGTTTACTTAAAGATACCAACATCAGTGTTGCCAAAGTCGTGAAAGAAAATTGTGGCGTATTGAGCGAAAAAACGCCTTTGGATACTGCAGTTTAATCAATGCCACCTACATAGATCTATTTAGGTGGTATTCATTTAATTCCCGGAATACTCGCGGTTAAGGCAGCACCAAAACACGCAAAACACGATTTTGGAAATTTCATTGAATTTTCCGGCCGGATCCGAAAACAAATTATCAATTCCCCATCAGAAGACCGAGACGCGTCGAATGACGCCTCGTATGTCTCGATTGGTGAATGGGACGTGGTCTAGCCATGAGTGACGGAACAACACATCTGCACACACGCACGCTAGAGGAGTTACTCAAATACTGTCTAGGGATGCTTAAAGGGCTTAAATTGTTTTTTATTAATAAAATGAACAGTAATATCTACGTGGATTATCCCTTGTTGGTTTTAAAATTTGACACAAAAGCTCAGGAGAATCAATATGTTAGGTATATATTTTCGAACATTCATTTTTAATGTTATACACACCATCTTTAACAGAAGATAAATGATCAGTATTTATTGGGTATTTTTATTTTCTCATTTTATTATAAACAAGGGGGTTAGCATCTTTTCTCCTGGGTCCTTCCAATGATTTATTATCGTTCTCATTTAAAATATAAAGTCAATGCGGAAGAAAATATTTTATATCGGTAATTGACACGTTCAAAATCATGGTTATGA
Organism: Acheta domesticus; assembly: GCA_031308135.1. Lineage (NCBI taxonomy): Eukaryota > Metazoa > Arthropoda > Insecta > Orthoptera > Gryllidae > Acheta > Acheta domesticus. The sequence continues at coordinate 124,086,547 of JAHLJT010002406.1, read as the reverse complement.
GTTCAATACAATAATAATAATAATAATAATAATAATAATAATAATAATAATAATTTTATTATATGACATATGAGACGAAAATCGTTTAAAGTCAACAATGAACTCATTAGCTTGAAGTATTTGGAGCGGCTGGTTCAGTAACATAAGTAGATTGTATAAGAACAATAGAAAGTCAGTACGTACTTTAACCAATGATCAACTCGAAAGTTTTATTAATATTTCTTCAATGTAAAAATAAATTAGGTACTTTAAATCCAATTTCCTAATTCAAACTTGTGTAATGATTAATTTTATTAATGATTTTGATTAATGATTTTCCGAACTGACTTTTGAACATCAGCTTATACGTTTGTGTGTCCAATGTACAAAACACCACCACCACCGCCTCCACTAGTTCGGATCTGCAGTGATTTTGTTATTAGTTCTTCTTGATTTTGATAATCGTGCTTCAAAATGAATATGCTTTTTCCTCCTGAATTTTAACATGCATGAATTTTAAAAATAATTTTGAAGAGCTCCCGAACATGTAGTCACAGTTCTAGTATTTAATGGCAACCAAAAACAAATCTCTTATTTAGGTATTGATTGTTTTCCAAAAGGTTTTGGCTATCAAAATTCATTACAACAAAAAATTATTTCGTTTCCTCTTAAATACTCTTCTTCAGAAGGATCAAGTACATAACATGCGTCAGAAAGCATTTGATTGCATCCGCAAGGATAGCACATTAAATGCGAGTAGTCATCACACCAAAATCAGGAATGATTCTTGTAATCGGGGCCCAATGTAAATGATAGCCGCTTTCCCGCAGGGTAGTTCCAACAGCGATGAAGCGAATCGGTCCCACGCTGTTGCTAGTGCAATGAACGATAGCAAGTGAGTGTCATCACCATACTGATCATCCTGGATATGAGTTTCGCAATGCATGAGTTGTTCGTTTTTTTGAAATTCACAGCGTACGTTACAAACATCACAATTCTTTCCTTCCCTTTAGACATTATTTGCAACGTAATTATCCTTAATAATAATAATAATAATAATAATAATAATAATGTCTTGCTTTTATAAAGTATATGTTTTGTGTTAACAAAGTATGTAATTCATTTTTGAAAAAAGAATATTCATATGTCGCAGGATTTTCGAAAATAGGTAAAATTCAATCACTGTCTTGAGGCCGGTTGCTCTGATCAGTAGTTTTCCGTGGTTTCTCCGATCAAAATTAGGTGAATGCCGAAGAGTCTAACAAATGGGCTACGGATCATGAGAGATCTTTCCTTGTCTTATCCTCACCAGTTATTTACACACACATAGACTTCCATGCAGTGCACTACCATACATGTCGCGAGCTTATAGCTTGTCTTGGCTGAGGCGGTGCCTCGCTAGTGGGAGACGCCTGGTTGGGAAATTCCCGTTAGCCGACGTACAGGTTGCCGCCGGACCTCGATATCTATTGGAGGAATATCAACGTCTCCTCCCACGACAAAACATATACTGCACTCATAAGAGTAATGATCTTAGCAGTTGACGCGCCGAAAAACAATCATTCAAACAAATTATTACTTCAAAGACTGTTGACACTTCATTACTAATTTCCAAATTGAGGAAGAAACTGGGGTTTCTGATATTCGTGTTCATGAGCTTTTTAAGCCAAAAAAATACTGAAAAAATGTAGGGGACGGGAACCGAGCCCACCAATTTGACAAGACGAGGTTACTACACAGGCTTATACACCCCCAGATGGGCCACGTATTGACCCTCATTTTTCTATCATCGAAACATTACTAAACCTAGCGCGGCCGGTGGTGCTATGAGCGGCAGGGACGAGAACTAAAATTCGGCTGCGATTTAAAATGATGCGAGCCGCACACCCGTCGAAGGGGAGGGTGGAGTTGTTCAGCGGGTAGTCGCCAGAGGCGCGGTCCCCGCAATCAGTACGCCCCCTGGCGCTAATGCAGCGGGCACCGCAGGGCAGCAGCTCCGACTACAGCCCGCCTGAGAGCAAACACCAATCACACGCCGCCGCAGGTGCGTTCACCCCTCCGCCGCCCCCTCCCTCCCTCCCACGCTTCTCCCACACGCGTGCAGGCAGCACGCGGCGCCGCGCAAAGCGAGCTCTAAATGAAACCGTTTGACAGTTTTTAATTAGCCTCCGCAGCAAAAATTCATTTCGCTTCCCCCGACAGCCCCTCCGCACGATGTGGATCTCTGCGCGCGTTTCGTCGCCTGTCAGTGGCTGCTGTCCACACGTGACGGACACGTGGGGCCTTGTGTAGTACTCAGCCAAGTTACGAGGACCTCGACATAGGCACAATTTCTTTTTCGTAATACTGTACAGATTTAATATCGACTTTATGGAACAAAATAAGTATCAAAAAGCCATTGTAGCGTCGCGAGGTGGCGCACGTGCCGTTTCGCTGGAAAGCCCGGCCTTAAGCCGGATGGGGGATGGGGGTGGAATGCGGCGGCGCCTCGCCGGCGCGCGCCGGGCAGGAAATCCCAGACTCAAAATAACCGGGACAACTGGGCGTGCCTGAGTGCGAGTCCATTGATGACGGCTGCTCTCTGCTGAGGGCTGGCTTGCGAGCCGAATGACGCCCGCCGCTGGTAGAGTGGGGGACGAGCCGTGGGGTATTTATTGCGGCGCCGACATGCGCTCGGGGGATAGGCTAGTGAGTCGAAAGACGTGAGGTATCTCCGTGCAACCTTGCACGTTTTGGCATCCGGCCATGTAACATCTAGTTACTGGGACTTAATGTCCGACAGCTCGCACTTCGCGCAGCTTCTCATGCTCTCGAGCAGAGGCACTGGGCTCAGCCTAGGGACGGTCGCGGGGTTTCGCGGCTTAGAGAATAGAAAGGTTGCCTAAGGTTTTCAATTTTGTAACATTATCTTGTAATTTATTATTGTAAATATACTGTACATACTATTCAGAATCTGTCGTCTGTGCTTTTCATGTCCAGTACGCCACACCATTCTTAACGGCGGATGTTAAGTATTTAATCGTTCTCCGCCCGTTAAAAACAATCGATTCAAATGAACTGTAGTATTTAAATATGGGATATTAGTACTCATATTTCAAGAAATGGTGTTTTTTTAAGTGATTGGTTTCCTTTAAAATTGTATTATGGAAAGTATTGAAAGACACTCGGCCGGTGACACAAAATACGTACTGGGTTGGATTATTACTGCTTATCAGCCTAATGACGTTAATACTATTTCTTGATACTCTATTGTGGTATCGGCGGCACTACCAAACAGAGATGCATAGGCATGATTTTACCGGCCGCGCTGTAGCGAGATATAGCAAAAGATGGGGCATGAGTATTTCTATTCAAAGCAAAGGAATATATTATTTATATGAATTATTATTTACACGAAAGTAGTATTCTGAAAAGTATTAATGTCACATGGAAGAAATCACAACTAAATTGACTAAGTTGAAATCAGATGACAAAACAAATAAAATTATTTTCACCTGATGATGGAAACTAATTATTTCCGAAACGTGGTGAAGAACATATATTTTATTTAATATATAAACTGTTATTTCAAGACTTTTTCTGTCTTTTAAGTTATGGACCAACTTATTGATATGATTAAAATAATAAATACTATACATTATTACTCTTAAGTATATTACTGTACCTTGGGTTCAGAATTTAGAGTTGGGATATCTTTCGCGTTTAACTTGACAAAACATTCTTCCTGAACAATTGCCATTAAATAGGAAGGAACCAAGTCTTCGCTCACAAATGCTGATGAAAACACAGTTCAACCTACTAGCAGTAGAATTAAAAATGTTTAAGTATGAATTCATTCATTTCAATTCTTCAGAGACTTAAGTGAATGTTTTATCCTCGCCACATAGTCGTTTCTTCTGAAACTCCCTTTTTTCTGATCTAACTTGCGAGCGCAGCATCCTGTTCACCACCTCCTCTTGGTCGGGGCGCCGCCTTCGTGGCCGAGCAGTAGTTGAGGCAAGCGCGCGCGCCGCGCCGTTTGAGCAAGTGTTCGCGACAGCTGTCGGACACACGCCCCCGCGCGCCGCCTTGCGCAAGTTCAATCACGCGCAGGTACGCTGTCACGGGCCGCGTCGCCCCGCGACGCCCTCCGGCGCCGTGTCGTTCACCCCCCCTCCTGTTTCACTGCTCCTCAGTCGCGCCGGGTCCGCCCTCCCTCTGCGACCGGCTGAGTTAGATTAGAGCCAACATGGCCGTTGTCTCTGCATCTGTTCTGACCTGGAAGTCCTAGGGTTCGAGTTCCTTGGGTTTTCGATGCTAGCTCTACAGCTTCGTCGAATTCAGCTTCTACCTGGAAAAGTATTCTAAGGCCAACTACTTCGACCGCTAGTTTTCTGTGAGTTTTCAGATCAATACCATGTAAATGTTGGATCAGTGTCCTGATAAACGCGACATGGACCACAAGCCATCTTCCTTCCTCTTCTATTATCCACATGGACTACAAGCCATCTTCCTTTTCTATTATCTTCCCTTATGCGGTACACACACGTCCACTTATGCATTAAATGTTGGAACAGTCAGGAGCTTATGTCTTATCCGGGGTGGGAGCGCGGCCCGCTGGTGGAGATACCTGGAGGAGAAATCTAAAGCAAGTTGACGTGTGGGTCGGCGACGAACGTCACCACCCAGTGAGGAGGAATTCCGTTACCTTCCGGGATAAAACAATCACTACTGAAACTTAGCAGTTGACGTGTCCAAAAAATCAATCTTCTTGCCGCACCGCAGTGTCTTGCATTGTCCTGTTCCTCTCCATCTCGGCCTGTTCAGCATTCTTGTTATTGGATTATTAGAGGATTAATAAGCATTCTTCCTGTGCCTACCCCCGCCTTACTCCCTTTCTGTAACTTTACTCTCTCTTCTTTTACTTTTTTCTCAACACGCCTAGGACTCAAACCAGCGTTTTTTCTGTCTTTATCACTCCGTTTCTTCCCCTTGTGATCTGCGCCACTTTCGTTCTGTCCGTCTCCAATTATTTATTTTCCATCTCTTGCTTGTCCATACCATAGACTAAGGATGTACATCTTACTCTATGTCCATACTCTACTTCTCCTCTTTGCTTTCCTCCTTCACTCCCCCCCCTGGTTCTGCTAGATCCCTGGTGCCACCCACTTCCTTCCGCTTCTCATCGTTTTTCCACTTCTCCATGCATCTCTCCCTCCATGCATCTCTCCTTTTTTCCTTCCATTTCTTCCAGTTTCTCCCGAATTAGTTGCTTTGCGAATTACTCTCTTCCGTTTGTGTTGTTTTACTCATCCAGCTTCACCCCGCTTTTTCCTACTTCTCTCATTTCTCTCTGATCTTATCCGCACCACCTCTATCCGCCGAGTCCTTCTCCTTTTGTTTTCTTCACTTGTCCTTGTGTTCTTTTCCTTTTCTCTCCATGTGCTTCTATCTCCCCCATATGTTCTTTCTCTCCTTGTGTTCCTTTCCTGTTGTTCTCTTCACATTTCACCCGCCGCTGTTATTCCTGTACCCTAAGTACGCTCGCTCAGCCTTGAGCCAGTAAGCTGCGTTCTCTTCTATCCCAGTGCATTTCTTCCCGTTTTTCCTTGTTTTATCCCACTCTGTCCTATCTAGATTAGGCTGATTTCCATCTCGTATTGAAGAATATCCAGCCAGTTTCTACAAACCAACGATTAATTAGTTTTTATTAATTAATGTACCAACGTTACCAGCTGCAGCCTTCTTCTCTTCTAAGAGCTCATTTTCTTAATAACATTTGATTTCTTTTCAAAATAATGTATATTTTGATTAGATAAGGTAATTAACATGCATTACAATATATTAGCCGTTTTTTAAGGGTGACAAAATAACATGTGTGCTCTCTTATGAACAAAAACAAAATATGACAAATCAACAACTTTTTAACATTGCAAAAATACAATTGTCACTTTGTCGTTGCCACGAAGGAAAGGCAAGCGACGCAAATACCAGAATACATTTTTTTAATAAAATAATTGAAACTACACATCACCTAATTAAAATTATTCTCCTTTAATGCATGATTGGTTTCCAACACGCATAATCACGGGGCTTTGAAATCCCTCGTTTAGGAACTAGCTGAAACTGTTACCGTTGCTGATGGCAGTCCCTTGCCACGAGCACGTGGGAGTGTGATTTGCCACTTTTGTTCCGAATGGCGTAGGTGAACGGTATGTACCAGTATTACCTACGGTGAGACCTGTTGGGAAAGAATTGTGCTAAAGCAGTTGTGATTGTAATCATAATGAACGAGAATGCAGCTGTAGATTTCATGGCAATTTTACGAGTGTCGAAACACACGAAAATTACAACAAAATATTTTAGGAAGAACGATTTACAGTACGAAGAGAATTAATTACGACATACTTACGTTTTAAAAACAAAAGCAGAATTTTTCAGTGGTAAAGCTCAAGGTTTCCCGTAATACTGGTATACTTTTTTTATTTTAATTTATAATTTAATGCTGAGTGAATCGATATTATTAAAATAGCTGTCTGCGGGAAACATGTTCAACATTGTACAGCGCCCAGATTAAAAAAGATCTTTCTGTATTAGTCGCGTAACTCCATTATATTATTTTTCTACTAACAGTGCTGTTAGTTTGTAAAAGTTAAATCTTAGAATCCACACAGGAAATCCAATTAAAATTTCCTAGGTTCACAAGGACTAGTAAAGAGGGATCTAAACACACGGAAGCAAGCAAATCCACGCGCAATATAATACTAATATTATGATTGTGTCAGAAGGAGTTAGTTTTTTTAGTCTTGTATTCCTTCCGTGGCGACGCATTGGGTCGTGAGTGGTCACTGAGGGAACCGGTATGCTTCTTGGTCAAATCAGCATAGTACAGCTTTGGCCCGCGTAGCAAGGACGGAATCCTCTTCGCGGTGCGTCACGAATCAAGATATAGCGTCCAGACGCTCTCAGAAGAAATGCAATTCCCAGGAAACTTGATATTTTTTCCCATTTGTATCCTTGACGAATATGAATACCAGACAGGAACGTCTTATAACAAGATCCTCTTCATGAGAACACAGGATGCATTAAATAAAAGAGTTGCCCATAGTTGAGGTTTGGAGGTCCACAAAAGTGTGCTAACGAGGAGTGAAATCAGAAGACAAGCATGAAATAAGATAAGTCTCCTAAGGTGTGAAAGAAGGACTGGCCGAGGAGAATGTAGTTGATGTATTTTCAGAAAAAATGTTTCCTGCCTGCTTTCTTTAACGAAGTGTGGGAACGAAGAATAATATTTTTTACTGCGTCACGTACATTGAAATGATGGCTTTGCATAGCGGAGTTGGAGAATAAGTATTTAAAATGTATTTCTCTAAGGATTATTCTATTGTTACAAACTACTATTAGTATAAACCAAAATAATTATAATGTGGTGGAACGGGATTATAATATTAATCATGAATACATTGGTTCGCATGAACTTATGCAAGATGAGTCAATAAAATAATAATAATATAATAAAGTAGCTGCTCTACATAAGATAGCTCATGAAATTAACGAAAGTAAAACTCCAAGGAATCGTCTTACGTTTCTAATAAGTGTAGCACCATTAAAGGATTTTTTTCCCAAATTTCTAACACCTAGCAATAGTTCATTCAGGGAACTTAATGCACAGGCATCGAGTAAATGTGCGATCAATCATGTGATCTTGCATCACCCCAGTGGATGACACCTCAAGAAATGTGTGAGCAATGTGGATATTGCGGATGAGGCTTCAGCCTGTGAACCGTCACTTTCTCTGGATCACTTCAAAAAGGGTTGCTAAAAATACCCGTTTTGTGAGATTTTCACATTGCGATGCTCTGAATAAATGCCCAGTTTATTCTGTATCTTATTGTAGGAATCAGTATAATATTTCCGTTTTATTACGTACAATTCCTACGAGCATTGCCCTGTTTTCTTCATGACTATGACGCAATGTCTCTAACCATTTCTCGATATCTCTGCAGCGGGCACAATTTGGAACGTGTTCTTGCAGGTGGGTTTCCAATGGCAATAGAATTAATTGGCTTTTAACATTGCAACAGAATAAATGGAATACATGAAATGTTTTAGGCAAAGTAAGCCACATATATTTCAAGAAGTATGAGATAAACGAGACGTAAATCACTTTTAATACCCTTAGCAATTAGCCTCTGTGACATCAAAATAATGTAGGATTTTGTTGATATAGTGTGTTTCGTGATTAATTATTTTCATGGTCACCGATAGCATCATATTTTCGAGAAGTGCCTGCGGAATTTTCTTTAAAACAGAGAATGGCATTCAAATTGAAGATCAGAATAGGCAGTTTTCTAGGAACTTGATTGGTATTCAAATTATTTCACTAACACAACAAATTTATTTCACATGTTGAAATGTATTCTACGAATATGTGAAAACTAGAGAGAAAACATAATGTAATGACATACAGTCAATTCAATTTCATACATTAAATAAAATTTCCCATTTTCATAGAATTGACTCTCCAATGAAATCAACAGCATGGTTTTCACTTAGCGTAATAAAGCTGTAATATGAGTCATACTAACTTGGCAAAAGCAGTTTATTGTTACACGATATGTAGTACAAATACGAATTTGTGTATCACTGTCCATTGGACAGAGCAAAATATAAATATAAACAAGAACTGTATACATGAGACATTTAAACAAATTGGAACGTCATAGACTGAGGACTGGAGCAAGTGTGCTTTCTTCTCGTGTGTGGCGTGTGTGTCCCTGTCTGTTTACATTTCGCGTCTGCTGAGGGTTTCGCGGGGCCTCGCTAGGCAGCTCCGCGGCAGACAGGGGCTTCCCCACGTCGAGTTGCGCCGTTGGGCGTCCCCAGAGACAGAGGGACGGAGGGCTGGAGGGACGCAGGGACGGAAGGACGCGGTCCACGCTGCAAGGGCGCCCGGCGGCTCTCTTTTCTGCCCCGGCACAGTGGGTGAAACGAGTGCCTTTGGTGGACATTTCGATTTAACAGCGAAGCGAAAAGAAGACAGGAAGAAAGAGACAAAGAACAAAAAATCAGAGGAAAATAAAGCAACGCATAAGAAGGAATATATATATATATATATATATATATATATATATATATATATATAGTTTAAGTTATTAAAACTAGTGCATTAGCACTTAGTTTCTGTTTAGGCTTCTTGTATTCGCGAACACTCATGAATGTTGTACACGCTCCCCTGCAGTTGTATACAAACTTTTCGTAATTGTAAATCTTTATCAGTTGGACTTCTTGATACCACTAAACCAATATAATAAAATTATTTGTAAATTATTTGTATTTATTAGGCTCAATAAATATTTTATTTACTTCTTTGAAAGGAGATCATTCAGTGAACTGTACATTAAACGAAAAGAATAGAAAATTATTAAGCCAGAATACGTTTTATGATTTACTAATTTTGTTGGACTCTCGAAAGAACATAACTACAGATGTTTTATCTGTGAGCCTTGTTCATTTACGTCAATTTACACAAATGTGCATTAGGTATTCTCCAGAAAGGGGCGAACCCCGGAGCAGTATCCCAACAAACGGCCGACGAATCACCCGCTTCCTCTTCCATTTCCTATCCTCACTCTTAATGGCACATACACTCGCATGCATAACACTAGTACGTATGTAGGGAAAGCAGTCGGTATCTTAGAGCTTTCCTAGCTGGTGTGAGAGACCTGAATGGCAAAAAGCCTTCAAGCCGACGCGTAGGACTTCTTACAGCGGTATCACCATCCAGCAGGGGAGAAACACCACCCCCTCACGTGATTGAAAAACATGCACTACACGTATGGGACTAACGATCATCATGACCATAATTGAAGCGCCCGGAAACTCGAAGCAATCATCATCTCCAACGTCACTACACTCTCCAAAGAATAACGCGTGTCGCGTGTTGCCTACCCACTGTGCGTCCGCGCCATCGAGTCGCTCTGGTCGCGTGAAAAATGGTGCGGCGCGGGCGGCGTAATGTCGCATAAACGCGGAGACGCGTTTGTGAAATGGCGCCGCGCGCCTAAATTGAAATCGGACCCCCTTCGATGTAGCGGAAACTCATCGTCGGAGGATCGCCGAGAAAGGGAGCTTTGCGCCGTGCGATTTGTCATAAGAGACTTGTTTTGAAAGGGGACGCGGCTCCCCAGGCGGCGAAGGAAACGCAAGCATGGAAATACACTCGCTTTTCGGCGCTGGGCATGCAAGAACAGGCGACGCGATACCACCTTTTGAAACATACGGCACTCTGATATGGTTTAGAGAAATGTAAATATGCTTATTTGCAAATGAATAGCGAGAAGGGGAAACCAAAATTTGGAAAAATCTGCATTTGATCCTGTTGATAAAATGTGAATTACTGTTACTTAGGGTGAGAATTTCGTCCCGGGTGGCTTGTCTTTATTCACACAATTTTATATGTCCAACATTTTGAAGAAATTCACAAGAGGGCAGCGATTGTTGTATAAAAGATATTGTTGGCGTGTTACTAAGTGTCCTCATCTAAAAGAACTGTGTGGTTCTCGACAGGCGAGTCACAATTACAGTGGCTATGACAGGTATGACTGTGGCATCTGTACAATCCGCCAGCCACGTACGTCACTAAATGCTAGTCGAAGTAGAAATGGCGCGTAACTGAAGATTTGAAATAAAAAATAACGTAAGTTCCATTTTCTTACTTTCGAGAAAAATGAGTTTATATACACGTTAAACATATTGGTACATACAACACGTGGCATTTATAATCACCCCGTAACACTATCAAGAAACGTTTCCATATATTTTCGAATATGTCCAAATTTTTCAAAGAAAATTGCCATTTAGTACGAGGTGTTACTGTTCTTTAATATTCTGCAATTAATATTTCCGTTCTACCATTAAGAAACCGAAAATTTAAGATAATGTCAAAAGAATGTACATTGTGCGGAGATAGATGGCAGCTGCCAAGAGTATGTGTCAATTCCGAATAGCTAGTACAGACCCAAGAAAATAGAAAACTAATACTGGAAAGTCTGTGTCATTCTGTAGCATTAGTTTGAAAGAGACTCCAATGCGGGTAGAAAAGTTCAACACAATAAATTATGGAAAAATAGAAGTGCGTATTAAAAATATGTAAGAATAATTTTTTTACAATAATTACAAGACAACAGACAACGTATTTTTTTAAAAATATTCTTTAGAATTGATGTTGACCCGAATAACTTGTAGTAGGACCCGCAAGTGATTTCCCGGTCTGAAAACGTAGACGTATCTGATATATTTCTTTGTCTTGCTGTGTTTTTTGTTAAGATAAGGTTTGTGTGATTTAAAGCCCGTGGACTTTTAATTTTGAGAACACTTAAAGGCTTTATTGCTTTCGACAGCACTGCATGAAGAACAAACCGTGCATGTACTGTGCCAGACTACATAAAAGTTCGAATGACCGTGTAAATAAGAACTGCCGTACTCATATTGTAATGGTCTTTCTCTGTATGAAGAATCCACTCAAAGTATTGTCGTCGGTTTTTGTTTCATCCAGTACAAGGGTAAATTCTGACTAACGCTAAATTTCCTTGGGCTGTTGTTAAACGTGAATCGTCTCCTACGGCATATTACGAGCGCAGTTAGATCTTTCATTGACCAACCCCAACATAAAACTCAGAAACAACCATCCCCATAAAATCCCTTCCAGCTCCAACGTATTTGTTTTGGTTTCCCGACTTTCCATTAGTCGCCGCAAGGCGGCTGTATCTTCGTGTTCCCACTCCATTGTCGTTATCAAGCCCGCCGTTGCCTGCCCGCGCATGCGCAAAGGAACGGGCGTGCCGCGTCGCGTGTGCTGCCGCCCAACCGTCAGCCATCTCTAATGGGATCTCCGCGCGATAAATATTGGCCACTGGCCTTTTGGGAGGGCGGCCGGCGGAGACTCTGGCCACGGGCCCCATGGCACCTCGGCACGTGATGAACACGTCACGTCGGCCGACGCGGGACGCCCTTCACAGGCCTTGCGGGACGTGCCTTGGTTTTCACACGATTCTATTTACATCGCTTTGGAGAATGCCAATGCTTTGTACGAACGTTTAATTATTTCATGTATTTATAATTTAAACTATGGTAAGACGAAAAGTGTCGATTTTTCAAATGGAAGAACTTTTTGAGGGCCACTGATATCGAAAAAGTGGAATTTTCTTTCATCTGTATATAGTAAATTATTTTCTCGAATATGAGTAGTTGTCAGAATCTATGATACTTAAACTTGAGTTTTGACAAAACTGTAATTGTGTTGGTCCGTCCGTCCGTTCATCTGTCTGTGGGGGAACAGCAGTAGCACCTAAACCGTACACAGGATTTTAGCAAATTTGACATTTCCTGATTGAGTATTTTTTTGTTTTTTTCAAAAATTACAAAAATGTAACTTTTTTGAAAGCTCTCTAATACGGTTCAAATACACATTTCCAGAAATTTGTAAACACTATTGAATTTCTGAGTGTAAGTGCTTCAAATGACTTCAAGTGAAGTTTTTCGAAAACTCAAAACTTTTCTGTAAAAAAGAGCTTCAAATTTCGCATATACAGTAACGCTTAAACGCCATTTTCTTGAAACGGCTCCAAATTGTTCATCGAAAATTGCCATTCAGGGCAAGGTTTAATTGTTTTTTTATATTCTTAAAATAATAGTTTTGTTTTACTTTTGACCGAACTTAATAAAACCGAAAACTTAAGAAAATGTCGAAAAAATGTAGTTTGGGCGGCGATAGGTGGCAGCTGTCAACCTTATTGGCAAGTCTGAAAAGCTAGCGGACACCAAACGAAACAGACAACTAATGCGGGAAAGTCTGTGCCATTCTGTAGCACCACTAGTTATGTTATCCTATGTTAATGAATCTTCCGAAATGTGCAGTGCTGAGAACGCCAGTTTTTTAAACACGAAATCTATCATATTTCTATATGGAAATTATGAAGACAAGGGAACGAAGTCTCTGAATAATACTGACTTTGAATTTCATACGATCTGAAGGTTTGTATTAACGAACAACAAAAATAGTTTCGTTTATGATTGATTGATGTTTCCGGGCGCGTCAACTGCTAGTCATTAGACGCGTAAGTGTAGTGCATGTTTTATCGCGGGAGATAGCGATGATCTTCCCACGCTGAATGGCGGGATCCGGCGCCGACCTACAATTCGGCATTCGGTGTTTTCCTCAGCCAGATTTTTCTCATAGTAAATGGGTGTGTGAAAATAAGGGGTGATAATAGGACACGGAAGAGGAAGGAAATATGGCGCGCTATCCCTGGTCCGTTTGTTAGGTTCCTGCTCTGGCAAAAACAGTTCCGTGCTTTATCAACTAAAAGTTGCAATACATTTAATATATTCATTCAAATAAGACAAGATATGTTTAAAAAGTATACAGGATATACGTATACAGAAACCAAGATCTTTGACCTGTGAAAATAAACATTTATTTTTACCCCCTGTGTTTTGTAGAAATAACTAATGGGGATTAATTTCGCTGTTTTACAATTGTGGACAAAATAATGGGAGTATTGAAAAGAAATATAATTTGAGAGATATTCAAGGGAACAAAAACGGCATAATATAATGTTAACAAAATTACATGTTATGTTTCCTGTAGCTGTTTGTTCTTTTTTGCATTGCACAGCTACATACAGGTGGCATTAAAAAGTTTGATTTTTTCGCCTATCCCTTCAGTTCCGAACTAGCGAACATCTTCTTTCTCCCAATAAATCGACAAAAATTGACTACTCACATTTTCATGCATCTTACATGACCTACAATATATTCGCCTATATTTCTCCAGGCAAGAGCAATGAGACCTATCCTAAAGCTAACAAGTGACAAGATCGACGAGCAACCAAATGAAAGATGTATTAGGCACCTCCGGGCACCCACGCGGTTCGTAAGAGATGTCAGCGAGCAGACAAGTCGCAGAAGGCGAGTCACAGCGGACTGAGAAGAAGCGATAACGCTTCTCACCGTTGGAAGAGCGTTGCCTTTGCTAACGAGCTTTTCCTGACACCGGCCCGTTCATAGCGGGCTCTTCATCATTGTGATACTTTTTCCTTACGGATAGCGAAGACGGAGAATTACGCAACGGCGGAGAAAATAGAAAGTAGTGCAATAAACAAACGGGGTAAAATGCAGAAGATTGTGACTGAGAGTAGAAAAGGAAGCCGGAGTGTAAAGAACTTGTTACAAAAATGAAGGCAGAAAGATTAATTAATTGTAAAATAAACGATAATTCAAGACAAATGTTTTAATTTTTTATTAACATTGACGTTCTGTATGTATGAGATCCTCTTCAGTATGTAACAATTCAGAAAATACATAGTTGTGCTGCAAACATTAGCAATTATTGTAATAGTCAAAATGATGTGGTTGAATTTTTCAAAATGCAATATCTATGATTAACTATAATTATGTTTTTAAAGGATTACCTGTAATTTTGAGTTTAAAACGTCACGTATAACTTTGTTAAAACGAAAACAAAAAATGTCACGTTAAACGACAATATGTACTAACCCCAAAGAAATGTAGGCATTTTATGGTTGGTATGTGTACATTTTTCTGAGGTGAAAAGCCCATGGGAAGAGTACCATCGTATTTTTAAAATAACTATCCATATCTTACATGGCAAGTCAGTGAGTATCTTACAATTGACTACAGGTTCCAACCCAAACTTAATGACAACTTTAATACACTAGTCAGGGAATTTAAAAATTTGTCGCAAATTTACAATAGAATAGTGAGATTTTAAAAACTTGAAAGAGTTAAAAGAATATGAAAAATTCTGTATTTGGCATTTTGGGTCGATAGTTTGCCATTGACAGCCACCTAACGGTGTCCCCATTCGTGAGCTCAGTTAAATTCCCATGCTTGGGGATAAGAGCGACATATGGCGAACATGACGTCTCTTCACTGTAACTAACTTCGCCTGTCTGAGCTTCTATTCGTCGCACAGATACACAAGCTGAGACGATATTAAAGGAAAGCTAAAACTACTTTTGCCTCGACCAGGAATCGAATTTGGGAATATGAAAAATTAAAATGTGATAATGAAATACTGAAATGATGAAATAATGAAAATGATACCACCAAGCATGTAAAAGGACCAAATTTTTTATAATGAAAGGTTTATTAAATGCTAAGTAATTTGTCATATGTGTTGTTAAGATTAGAAGAGCCCTTC
>JAHLJT010002406.1:124059520-124070363 GCA_031308135.1 Acheta domesticus | reverse complement strand
GATTTCGACTGCGGAGATGTGACATAGCTTCTCACATCAAAGGCTTCTCATTGGCGCTCGTGTATCCCCTCCCAATAACCTTCTTTACTCCCCTCCTCTCTCTCATAATTCGGCAGCACGCCTGGGAATCCCAGAAGTCACGTGCCACTTTTGAGACCCGGAAGCGGGGAGCACACGGCACGATTGTCTTTCTTCACAAGCCAAGCAAGTCTGCCAACTATGCTTAATCACATTTCAACCTGATTCAGTACAACTGGGTAACTCGGTGTGTGTTAGCAGGCCTGACAAAATAAGATCATTCCCATCATGTAAGGAAATGGTGTGAAAGAGACAATCTGTGAACCCGAAACGGTGCGCGCGATGTTATTTCGTTCGTCATGTGTGTCCTGCGTTCTAGCGCAAATGCTGTTTACTACTGAATGTGCGTTAAAAAGACTACTTTGCCTAGTTGGTGATATCTTAAAGAGAATCGTGAATTCGAAATTGTAACGCAGAAGTATAAAACTTGCGCGTGTCTGTGCGTGTGCGACATGGCGAGCAAATCCAGTTCATTTGTGGTAGTGGGTGAGTTATTTGTGGTAGGGAACAGCAGTGAAACGTTTCTTTGTGTTAGACAGGATTCGTGAAATTCCGTGCAGTTCTCTCTCCTATTCCGAAAAACTTAAGGGAGATAGTGATGGACAACCCAGACAACGCGAATAGATCTCGAGTTCACAAATTAGGTATGTACTTTTTTGTGGTTATTTTTTTAGTTTTGTTTATGTAAATTAGTGCATGTAATAAGAAAATGATGATTTTCAAGGAAGATTCAGAATGTGTCTAATTTGCAACATACATTTCTAAAATACTTCAGAGTAAAGTAGAATGAAGCAGACTTTTAATATTTGGAATTATGCATTCAATCTGTAATATCATAATCGCATCCCCACATCTACTACCCTGGAAACCCCACTGCTGTCACACATATCTCAGATATACGACTGTATTTATGTAGTTTTTTCATTATTGCTCAAGATAGCATCTCAGAAACAATTTTTTACTTGAATTACACGAAGGATGTAGCAAGAGTTTAACAAGGAATGATCATGATAGTGAATTTTGAACTGGAGTTTCATTTTAAAATTTAAAAGAGAGCACCGATACGGACTTCAAAAACTTCAGGGCAGTGTTTATGACTTCGTTTGTATTGGTATATCCAACTGGAGTTCATTTATATACATATACCAAATAGTTTGTGATTGGTAATGTGTGTTTCCAGCATACTTGAATATAATTAGTGTAACGTTTGTTTATACATTGTGTATTGTGTAATTAGAGTTTATACATCTAACTGTGTTGTAAATGTATTCAGCCCTGAGGATGGAGAAATAAAACTCCGAAACATCGGCTGGCATGAATTTCATTTATTGGACCAATACCCATGAACTAGGCAATAGATAAAGTGTAATTATTTCTTAGAATCTGACAAGATATCGAAGTAATATATTTTTTTAAATTTTACTTGCATTTTGGAACTTTTTAATTAAAAAGGCAAAATATATTTATTTATAGTTATTTACCACTTCCTCAAAAGATACTAATGTAACAATTCGGCATTGGACATATTTTGAAATTTTCGAGACAAGGTCTTTGAGGACAGTAAGGTATTAAATTTGTAACGCGTTGTGTTTTTACTCAGGCACGGGCTGCACATTAGCACTTCACAAATTTAAAAAATCTACTACTTTTATGACACACAAAATAATAAAGCTTCTATTTATTCTTGCGGCTTCACCTTCACTGTATATGTGCTACCCCTTCCCTTCCAGTTGCGGTGCTGGTAACACAAGATGGCGGCGCTCTTCCCCTCGCGCTTGGTGAGGGGTGCTCCGCGTGCAGGTGCTAATGAAAAGTCGTCCTTCTCGGGGGATAACCGCCCGCCCGAGAAAAAAGAACGCGACCTCCCCTCCTGACTTAGCAGTTTATCGCGCGCGCACGTCGTCGGCTTAGAGGGATCCGCAGGATGACAGGTGGGGACGCACACTTATCCCTCCGCGCGATGAATGCGGTTGCGGGGGCCGCCACCTCACGCAAGGCGCTCCGTCTCGCACGCGTCCAGACGTGTGCGCGAATCACTTGGGATTATCGGTCGGTATTCATTATCACTTAGCACTAGTGTGGACTGAGAGTACCACGCAATGCTTTGGAGTTAGTAATGCTCTGTGATTCGTTTATGTTTATTCAAATCAAACTATTCCGTTTCTCCTTTGTATTTTGTGTGCACCGAAATTATTACTTACTTGTATTGTGTTCTTAGCAGAGTATTGTGTCTTGGCCTTAATCCACCATCCTGATTGAGGTTTACCTGGGTTTACTCAATCGCTTAAGGCGCATGCCGGGATGGTCCCTTTGTTTGCAGTCCCAGGAATAAATGTAGCGTAAATCGTTGGCTTGCGGGTGAGATATGTCGGGTCGGTTTTTCAGGTCATTGGGAATATTCTAAATGGTTAACATTTTCCTACATTATTAAAATTTCCAATTTTCTAGGTTAGGAAATATTTTTATATTGTAAACATTTTCCTAAAACTGAATTGATCTTTTCCACGTTTTTAATTATATTTTATACTAAATAGATTTATAATACATTCTTTTATTATTGCCAATTTTCTTATTATTACTATTACGAAATACACGTAAAATCATTTCATTATCTGTCAATGTTCTCCGTTTCTCTTACGACCTGAACATTTGACTTGATGTGTTTTTGCTTGTATGCTGACGAGATTCCCTCCCTTTGTAGTTTTCATTTGGGAGTATTTCAGTAATACGTACGCAATCATAGCTTCTACTAAAACCTCTTTGAAACAATTATAAGTAGTACATATTAATACTTCACGGATTTAAACAATCTCTTTCAAATCCTCTTCAATATGTAACTTGCCTAGTCACAGAAAGATAATTTCTCTAAATTTTGAGTAAAATCTCGTAATGTTTAACTTTATATATTTGAGATCAATTTTTAAATTACATCCCTAACTTGAAACTGACAACT
This sequence comes from Acheta domesticus, assembly GCA_031308135.1. Taxonomy (NCBI): domain Eukaryota; kingdom Metazoa; phylum Arthropoda; class Insecta; order Orthoptera; family Gryllidae; genus Acheta; species Acheta domesticus. The sequence continues at coordinate 124,067,332 of JAHLJT010002406.1, read as the reverse complement.
TTAAACATGCAAATACTGTGACAGCATTCTTCCTCCACCAACTCTTTCCTCTCTCGCTTTCATTCCTGTCTTCTATGTGAGAAAAGTTTCACCCAAATTGCGTACGTATTTTTCATTGATTGAACTCCTTCTATTATGCACAATTGTAATAAAATTTTGAAAGTGGTTAGGCGGAAGAGCAGGCTAAATGGCCTGAGCCTGGCCACAAATAATACATTCTTTTAATTTATTTATATATATTTATTTATTTATATATTTATGTGATTAGTGATATTTAATACACTACACAAATAAAGACATTTATTTATTTATATTTATGTGATATTTATGTATATTTATATTTATGTGATTTATATTTATGTGTTGGTTGCGATTTCAGATAATTGGTATAATGAAATGTAGTCCGTCAGACTAGTTTCATTCGAAATAGGCATGCTGTTAAATTACACTTCTTGAAGAAATAGTTCTCAGCAGTAAAGCTGGATTTATCTGTTTCGTACTATGACCTAATTGGTCTCAATTAGGTAAACATTTTTCTGATAACGCTAAGCAAGTTTTAAATAACAAGCAGATAATAAAATCAAACATACAGAATTGTATATCAATTACATTAACGCCAAAATATTAATTGTAAATTTGGCTTTGTAAATTTCACAAAATTAGTAAGTGAAAATTGTTTTGACGAAGACATTTTGGTGAGTTTTCTTCTGCCGTACAAAAGTGCGTCGAAAGGATTGAAAAAATTGATGAACAAAACGATTTAAAACTTTATTATGAATACACATCCAATTTATTCTAGAAAGGAATTGAAAAGCGCGTGTAATATTCATTTTTTAATTTAAAAAGCTCTACTAGCGAAAGTATTTTATTACATATTTTATTAAATTTCATGTACTAGATCATAGTCTACGGCATTACAAGCATTGCTATTAAGCTCGTCGATAAGAAAATAATTTAATTTTCTTATGGACGAGCTTAATATAAATGACAAGATGAAGAGAAGGGATGGGAGGAACGAGAGACAGATGCGGGAGCGAGGCCGGGGCGAGGCAGGGGCGAGGTGGGGGGATACGAGGGCGAGGCAGGGCGATGCGAAGTGAGGGCGATGCGTGGCGGGCGGGGCGGGGCGGGGCGGGGCGGGGCGAGGCGAGGCGGAATTGATTGATTAATAGATTGGTGTTTCCGGGCGCGTTAACTCGTGTGGTCATTTTTATCCCTGGGAGATGGTGGTGTTCCTTTCTATAAGTCTGCGTGATTCGCAGCCGACCTACACGTGGGCTTGGAGGGTTTCCTCTCCAGTATTTCGCCAGCAAGGCACCGCCCAGCTGATACAAGATTCAAGCTCCCTACTGGTCTCCCAGCATTTGTAGTAGTGGAGTACAAGTAAATGTAAGTGTATATGTGAAGGGGGAGAGGAGAGATAAGGATGAAAAAGGAAAGATTCCGCACGGATCATGATCCGTTTATGAAGATACTTCTCCTGCTCCTGATATTAATCGGAGGAACCAAGAAAAACCACGCACCTGCGCAGCCGGCCGCTACGATTGCCCTCCAGTCAGTGACTAAATTCCGTCGGGATTCGAAATCTATATCTTCACGGTCAGAGTCGCTGCGGAGGCAGCAGTGACGCTTGCTTCTGAGCCCACTCAGCAGGTAGAACTAATTAATGAACCACAAAACAAATTTTTTCATGAGAATAACATCTATATGTACAGCAAAATCATAAACAGTTCAGAACTCCATTTGCTGTCTCGCGTCGCGAGGGCGGGCAGGTCATGGCATGGAAACTCTCCCACGGATCGCCCTGCTCGCTTTCATATCGGCGCGCGTTGAATTATGGGAGGCGCGCGAGCGGAGCCTTGACTCGAGCCAAGCACGTAGGGAAGCGGCGAGATTATGTTAAGTAATTCGATTAAGAAACCTCATCCGCGGCGCAGTCGGGAGGGAATTTCACTTTCATAAGCGACGTCGCCCCGGGTAAACAGGGCGGGGGAGGAAGACGTACTGCAGACGAAACGTGAAGACGGTACTCGACTCCTACGGAAGACGTTCTCTACGAAACTCACTCGAAGATATTAGCAAATATCATATTAAATTATTTCGAGAAATACAATAAAAATTGTTGTTTAGATTGATTGTTTTATTAATTGATGTTTCTGGGCACGTCAACTACTGTGAACATTAGCTCCTTTAGTGTAGTGAATATTTATCCTGGAAGGCGACGGTGTTCCTCTTCCACAGGATGGTGAATTATTAATACAGCATAAAAAATTAGCAATTTATATATTTCATGAAGCTTAACCACTTTGAACTCTCTATATGTCTGCGATGAAAAGTGATTATTGGTTTACGTAAGTAACTTTTGATAATGCGTTATTGTTGTAATCCCAAATGTTTGAGATATACTTGAGCAATACCATCCCAGCCAATTAGCCCGTATTGTATTCCTGCATGGACTAGTGTTAAGTAAACTAAATGAAGTACGAATAATAGTAGGAATCACAGATCTAAGAATAAAAAATTTACTTATAGCCTTATAAAATTTTGTACAAATACTTACAGCATGTTTATTCCACTTTGGATGCTGGCCCTTTAAATTTCCAATATTTTTAAAGCTTTACATTCTTTTAAAGGTAGGACACATTCAATTCAATGAACTTGGTACAATTCTTATAATGAATTTAAAATATAAATATGGACTGTCTTGAGAGCATAAGGAGGTGCATGTGGCATGAATACTGTGCGACTGTGTATTGTGGAATGGAGGAAACATCATTTTAATAGTAGAAGGATTGCTTAAAATGAAAATAGAAAAATGCTAAATAGATTTACATTAGCATCACGAATTCACACTAATACATTACATAATTTATTTCAAAATTTGAATGTAACGGATGTTTGAAAATTGACCTTAGGATTGATTGACAAATGCTCACACCGTCTTTGTATCGCGTCTTTCATTTTTATTCCTGTTTTGTGAAAAGTCTGAATTCATTTCATCATATTGAGTATTGATTTGAATTAATATTACAGTGGAATATTTTTGAATATTGTGAATTAAAATTAAAAGTAAACTGTTGTATAACATGAATAGTCGTATGAATAACCATTCTCTTTACTAAAAAATAAGTTCTGTAAGGAATGATAATTACATAACGGATGCCATTTTCTTCGAATCCTCGTTATCCTTGCATTTTCCCTCAAAACCCAAATAATGAAGCTATCGAAAGATATCAACAAAAGCTTGAACTTCGGGTAGTCTCACAATCAGTAGTGAAATATGTAGTGACGACTAAACAACTTCGCTCAACCTTTCGTCGGACAATCTGCCTCTTGCAAAACTGTGTCACCGCCTCCAAAGGACTGCATCATTTGTCACACTTTCAGCGGAACTAAGCAGGATGTCCCCATTAAACGAATAACAACAAATTACCTTTTGTGGTACTTGTCATTCTCACTCCGGGGTAGGAATAGAATGTGCCTCTGCTACTTGCTGAAGACTTTCACATTATGCCTGTACAATTTTTGAAGAATCGCTTTTGTTCATATAGAAACTTCACTGAAAAAACATTTTTTTCGATCCTTTTAACGAATTTTTGTTCTATACAATTTACTGTCCATTCATTGCATTTTCAATTTCTTTTCCTAAGTGTTTTTAATATGTCTACATTAAATATGTAATACCACAATAAATCACACCAATTGTCTTTGACTATTTTGAAATGTCCTGTGGAAGTCCGTAGAAATGTAAAGAATTTTCAATTTAATTTCTGAATATGTAGATTGGTCAATAGTCCAATTTACTGAAATCTTGATGGCATTATCCGGACCAAGACATAATAAAATATTGCGCAGGATGTTATGAACGAAATTTAATTAGAATACAAGTATGTCTCATAAATTTCAATTTTAAAACCTCTGTTGACATTTTTGATATTATAAATATCGAGAAGTGATTTTCTAGTCTTATAATAAGAATTTATTGTATGTTGTATTTGAAAAGAGTTTTGCTTAAATAATATGATTGCCAAAGGTGAACGTTCTATTTTATTGAGTGTATATTTTCTTTAAAAGTGAGTTTAATTTTTAAATGTTATCTCTGTTCAAAGGTAAACATCAACTAATTCTGAAACGGAATTTGAGAACGTTGTCTATTTTCAATAAATTTGGCCATTTATGCCAAGAAAGTCTTCGGTCCCTTCAATAAAGACCAATCGCTAATAAATATAATCTCTAATAAAAGTATACGACAATTAGAATCAATATTTTCGATGAAGTCAAGAAAATGCAGAAGAACACAATGATAATTTACTCGAAGATGTCCTCTGAAGGTTTGATAATTGATTACAATAGTAGTGAAAAATGAACGATAATAAAATAATTAGATAAAATGAAAGGCAACGGAAATGTAAAAATTCCTAAACTCAATTCCAGTGCCAATTAAGAATTCCAAATGCATTCATCAGCGTACATACTGGAGGCTTCGGTCCCGAATGTGAGCAGTTTAACAAACTCACCGAGAACGCTCTTCAAAAGTTCAAAACTAATAATAAAAAGTCGAGTTGCGGTATCTTCAACACATCGCTGCGTCGCCCGGGTCTTTTGCAAGAGAGAACAATACGAATATTTCAGATTTCTCCGGCCGCGTGCTCAATGGCCCCCTCCCAAAGCAGGGGGAGGGGGGCGGAGATGCGCCGCGGGAAGGCGAGGCGACGCCTCGTAGGAATCTGCGGAGCGTGGGCACTCGCGACCCACCCGACACCCCCCCCAGCCCCCCGGCCTCCCGTGCACACCCCATGCCGCCTCTCCTGCCATCTCTTCGTCTCTCACCGGCCGGGAGGGCATCCGTTGCCGCCGGTGCAGCGTCGTCGATTGTGAGGTCCAAGGTGGCGGATATTCGACCGTAATACGCTCGTATTTGGGCAAAGGGTATACTCAAAAACGTTTAATATTGAGTTAAGAGTAATAATTTTTCTTTTATTTCTAAACTATTTACTTTAATTCCTTGAAACTAATTTTATTCTAACCTAATATTATTTACCTATGTATATCTTTATATCTCAAAATTAATTATTCAATAATAAGTACACTAAATTCATTTATTTTTGCTCTCTTGTAACATTATGAAACAGGACTTATACCCTTTTGCCCAAACACGAGCATTCCTAGTGGACCCAGCAATGCTTCGCTATTGCAATGTATTACACTTCACATGCTACTCTGGTCACGTGATTGTTAAGCACATTTTATTCTACGCTCTGCAAATTTATATTAGATGACTCTGTCGGGAGTATGAATTTGTTCTATGTCCTGATTTGGACATGGTTGTCAAGTATCCTATTGTTAAAACTTTATCTCTCAAGTTTGGTCACGCTACAAGTTGGACAATATCTTGGAAAAATTTGATTTATTTGTCACTTCAAGTAATTATTCCCGATATTTCACAATCGCAGGGGCAGAATATGTAGTGAAGACGCACCTGATACTTCAGAGTGCGCGAAGTTACATGGAGCTTCTGTTCAGGGGCGCTTGATTCAGAGTAAACGCATAAACTGTGCGACAGACTACGCGTATATGTGTCACATTCCCATTGTACTCCACCTATATTCTTCGCGCAATGGGCAATCAATAAGTTGTTGAAGTTTTATCGCAATCGAATGAACGGTTCGACAGTGCATAAAATACGAACAAACAAATATTGTTTTTTATAAATTAGATAGTTCGCATTTACCCACTGTCTGGAGGAGAATTCTAGACTCCACCTGAACTGAACAGTAGTTTTTTTCGCGTTATACGTTAAATATCATTCGAATGCCGGAACGGGACAGCAGGCAACATTCCCCTCTTCATCCTTCTCTTTGCGTCTCCACTTACGCACACACACAAGCGCGCACACACAATCACACATTAAAGCCTTATATAACCATAAATGTCGGGAGACAGATCGAGAGATTAAAACTCATCACGGCCGGGGAAATGTGCTGAGGAAGATAACTGGAGCAGAAAACTCCGGAAGCCCACGTGTAGGTTGGCTCCGGAACACACGATGCAGGACGAATGGAATATCGCCCACTTCCTGGTTGTAACACACATTCGTATACTAAAGACTACGGTAGTTGACGTCCCCGGAAACACCAGATCCTCTTTCAATAACGATGTCAACCCTCGCGAACACCCACCAACCCGCCCATTACCCCCAACCCTCCCCCATCCATTTCCACTTTGCATTCTGAACCCCGTCAATTCTCCCATCCCTCTCCTCCTACAACCCCAATCCCAGCACTAGCCTTTCCTTCCACCCTTTCGACATTCCTCTTGCTCGATCACCAGATCAGCCGCCCTCTTGCTATTTAATAGTTCAGCCATTCAGACCTTGGTTCTGTCCATCCTCCCGCCCATCATCCTGCCCAACCTCTTCTCATCTTCCAACTAAGTTTCATGCTTCATCACCCATATCCTCCAGTTCATTCCTCATTACCATCCTCCAGCCCACATTTCTCCCTTTTGTTATTGGCCATCTTCAAGTTCATTCTCCTGTCCATCTCCATAACCAAATTTCTGACTATCATCTTTTCCATCATCGTCATGCTCCTGTCCGACCTCGTGTCCAACCGAATGGCCACCCTTCCATCCTCCTACCTGACGAACTTCACTTTCGACTCCTCGACAGACTCCCACCCGGCCGCCCTCCTCCTGCTCGCTCGTCTTCGCGTGGGCGCGCTCTGCCTTCCTATTCGCTCCCGCCCGCTACGTCGGAATGTGTGTCAGCTCATGCTAACAATGTCTCGTCGTTGCCCCACGCGGCCGGGCGCGCGCTCGCTCGCCCGAATGCCCGCCCGCCCCACCTCACACCTCCCGCCCTCCGTGTCCCGCCCGCTCCGCCCCACCCTCCCGACCACCGCGTCCCGCCCGCCGCCCGCGGCGTTTCGCCCGCCCGCCCGCCGCGTCCCGCCCCGCCCGCCCGCCGCGTCCCCGCCCGCCCGCCCGCCGCGTCCCGCCGCGTCCGCCCGCGTCCCGCCGCCCGCGCGACCCGCCCCCTGCTGCACGAGTGCGAGCGGGCGGGCGGGCTCCACCTGTCTCCAGCGTTTGCGCAAGCGGATATCGGCGTATCGCGCCGCACGTGATGCAAGAGGGCGCAGTTCGCCCAGGGCGGCGGGCGCGAACGCACAGAGAGGAGAAGGGAAGGGGGAAGGGTGGTGTGGGTGGGAGTAAGTGACAGCGTTGAGTGCAAATGTTGCGCCGGAGGGAATGGAGACCGATCAACGAACGTGCGCGGGGAAAGGTTATGTAAAGAATTCGTCACATCCGTCAGCACAGGTGTTTCCTCCATGTGTTCGAGAAGAGGAGGAATCAGAATATGCCCATGGGAGACTGATGTGTAGAAGAGTGATGGATGGATTTCGTGAGGTGGATGCCGAAGCACATCATGTACTACATTATTTACACCGTCATTCTATGCGAAACGAGTGCAAAATGGTCGGAAGAGAAGAGTTGCTAGGAATAGTTCGAATCGGCACAATGTGTCGAAGTACAGCGAATGATGAATGAATGAATGATGATTGAAGATGTAATGAGTGTCGATGTACACAAGCAGTGGTAAGTGTTGGTATGTGTGCTAGAGAGAAATACAATAAAAGTAATAAAAGAACTTGTTGAAAACCAGATATCTAATACGCAACTGTGGTATGTTATGGGTTGTCAAAGTTGATGGGAGGAGAAGTACAGAAGGTAACTGGTGGGTCAGTGACGGATAGTATGATGGCGACATACTGGAAACAAGAGCTACTAATTTGTGCCATTTCCGGATGTAAA
>JAHLJT010002406.1:124017833-124058520 GCA_031308135.1 Acheta domesticus | reverse complement strand
TATGTTTATTTCACTTTGGATGCTGGCCCGTTATATTTCCAATATTTTTAAAGCTTTACATTCTTTTAAAGGTAGGATACATTCAATTCAATGAGCTTGGTACAATACATATAATTAATTTAAAAATATAAATATGGACTGTCTTGAGAGCATTAAAGAGATGCATGTGGCATAAATACTGTGCGACCATATATTGTGGAATGGAGGAAACATCATTTTAATAGTAGAAGGATCGCTTAAATGATTAAAAGAAAAATGTTAAATAAATTTACATTAGCATCACGAATTCACACTAACACATTCCATCATTTATTTCAAAATTTGAACGTCACGAATTTTGAAAATTGACATTAGGATTGATTTACAAATGCTCACACCGTCTTTGTATTGCGTTTTTCATTTTTATTTCTGTTTTGTGATAAGTCTGAATTTATTTCTCCATATTGAGTATTGATTTGAATTAATATTATAGTGGAATATTTTTGAATATTGTGAATTAAAAATTAAAAGTAAAATGTTGTATAACATGAATAGTTGTATGCATAAACCATTCTCTTTACTAAGAAATAAGTTCGGTAAGGAATGATAATTACGTAACGGATGCCATTTTTTTCGAATCCTCATTATCCTTGCATTTTCCCACAAACCCAAAGAATGAAGCTATCGAAAGATATCAACAAAAGTTTGAACTTCAGATCAGTCTCACAATCAGTAGTGAAATATGTAGTGACGACTAAACACCTTCGCTCAACCTTTCGTCGGACCAATCTGCCTCTTGCACAAACTGTTGGTCACGCCTCCAAAGGACTGCATCATTGGTCACACTTTCAGCGGAACTAAGCAGGATGTCCCCAATTTAACGAATAACAACGATTACCTTTTGTGGTACTTGTCATTCTCACTCCGGCGGCAGGAATAGAATGCGCCTCTGCTACTTGCTGAAGACTTTCACATTATGCCTGTACAATTTTTGAAGAATCGCTTTTGTTCATATAGAAACTTAACTGAAAAAACATTTTTTCCGATCCTTTTAACGAATTTTTGTTCTATACAATTTACTATCCATTTATCGCATTTTCAATTTCTTTTCAATAAGGATTTTTAATAATGTCTACATTAAATATGTTAATACAACAATAAATCATACCAATTGTCTTTGACTATTTTGAAATGTTCTGTGGAAGTCCGTAGAAATGTAAAGAATTTTCAATTTAATTTTTGAATATGCAGATTGGTCAATAGTCCAATTATTGAAATCTTGATGGAATTATCCTCACCTAGACATAATAAAATATTGCGCAGGATCTTATGAACGAAATTTAATTAGAGTACAAGTATGTCTCATAAATTTCAATTTTAAAAAATGTTAAAACCTCTGTTGACATTTTTGATATTATAAATATCGAGAAGTGATTTTCTAGTCTTATAATAAGAATTTATTGTATATTGTATTTGAAAAGAACTTTGCTTAAATAATATGTTTGCCAAAGGTGAACGTTCTATTTATGAGTGTATATTTTCTTCAAAAGCGAGTTTCATTTTTAAATGTTATCTCTGTTTAAAAGAAAACATCAGCTATTCCTGAAACGGAATACTAGAACGTTGTCTATTTTCAATGAATTTGGCCATTCATACCAAGAAAGCCTTCGGTCGCTTCAATAAAGACCAATCGCTAATAAATATAATCTCTAATAAAGTATATGACAATTAGAATCAATATTTTCGATGAAGTCAAGGAAATACAGAAGAACACAATGATAATTTGCCTTACTCGAAGATGTCCTCTGAAGATGTTGATAATTGATTATAATACTGGTGAAAATGAACGATAATAAGATAATTATATAAATGAAAGGCAACGGAAATGTAAAAATTCCTAAACTCAAATCCAGTGTCAATTAAGAATTCCAAATGCATTCATCAGCATACATACCGGAGGCTTCGGCCCCGAATATGAGCAGTTTAACAAACTCACCGTAAACGCTCTTCAAAAGTTCAAAACTAATAATAAAAAGTCGAGTTGCGGGATCTTCAACACATCGCTGCGTCGCCCGGGTCTTTTGCAAGAGAGAACAATACGAATATTTCAGATTTCTCCGGCCGCGTGCTCAATGGCCCCCCTCCTCAAAGCAGGGGAGGGGGGCGGAGATGCGCCGCGGGAAGGCGAGGCGACGCCTCTCGTAGGAATCTGCGGAGCGTGGGCACTCGCGACCCACCCGACACCCCCCCCCAGCCCCCCGGCTACCCGTGCACGCCCCATGCCGCCTCACCTGCCATCTCCTCGTCTCTCACCGGCCGGGATGGGCATCCGTTGCCGCCGCTGCAGCGTCGTCGTTTGTGAGGTCCAAGATGGCGGATATTCGACCGTAATACGCTCGTATTTGGGCAAAAGGGTATATGTCAAAAACGTTTAATATTGAGTTAAGAGTATTATTTTTCTTTTATTTCAAAACTATTTACTTTCATTCCTTGAAATTAATTTTATACTAACCTAATATTATATACCTATGTATATCTTTGTCTCTGAAAATTAAATATTCAATAATATGTGCACTAAATGCATTTCTTTTTGCTCTCCTGTAACATTATGAAACTGGACTTATACCCTTTTGCCCAAACACGAGCATTCCTAGTGGACCCGGCAATGCTTTGCTATTGCAATGTATTTCATTTCACATGCTACTGGTCACGTGATTGTGAAGCATATTTTACTCTACGCTCTGCAAATTTTCTATTAGATGACTCTCTCGGGAGTATGAATTTGTTCTATGTCCTGATTTGGACATGGTTGTCAAGTATCCTATTGTTAAAACTTTATCTCTCAAGTTTGGTCACGCCACAAGTTTGACAATATCTTGGAGAAAGGGTCCCCCCCCCCGATAAGATGGTAAAAAGTTCCCCTCAACCAAATTACATATGAGTGGTTACACTATAATTCTAACATAAAAATAATATTTTTGAAAGGTTTCTTATCCCCCGTCCCACCACCCACACCCCTATACAACCAAAAACGTGTTTTTTAATTTCAATTTTTTTCGACACCTTAACACTATTTTATCAGACTGAAAAAATATGATAAATAAGAACACAATTTGAACTATCAGAAAAACATTTTTCAATATTTTCTCAGGCCCAAATTCAAACACAAAAAAATATTTTCGAAAAAAATATCAATAAATATTTTTACTGTCTTTCTTTCAATCAAAACTTTATTGGGTGCTACAACAATGTATACAAATGTAGAATAAACACTAAAATAAATGCACAGAACCGTTGCAGTCATTTTCAAAGTATATTGAAAGTCCAGGTGTTTTAAAGGCGGGAAAATGGTTTTGACTTTTTTAACTGCAGCCCAGCAATCGAAAATATCTGAAAAAATGCACAACAATTTGTGTCTTAAGAGGAACATTTGACATTTTTTTCGAGCCTGTTCCAGGCTTCTAAGACAGTAAAAAATATTTCTTGATATTTTTTTTCGAAAATATTTTTTGTGTTTGAATTTGGGCCTGAGAAAATATTTAAAAAATGTTTTTCTGATAGTTCAAATTGTATTCTTATTTATCATTTTTTTTTTCACTCTGATAAAATAGTGTTAAGTTGTCGAAAAAAATTGAAATTAAAAAAACACGTTTTTGGCTATATAGGGGTGTGGGTGGTGGGACGGGGGCTAAATAACCTTTCAAAAATATTATTTTTATGTTAGAATTATAGTGTAACCACTCATATGTAATTTGGTTGAGGGGAACTTTTTACCATCTTATCCGGGGGGACCCTTTGATTTATTTGTCCGTTCAAGTAATAATTCCCGATATTTCACAATCGCAGGGGCAGAATATGTAGCGAAGACGCGCCTGATACTTCAGAGCGCGCGAAGTTACATGGAGCTTCTGTTCAGGGGCGCTTGATTCAGAGTAAACGCATAAAATGTGCGACAGACTACGTGTCTATGTGTCACATTCCCATTGTACTCCACCTATATTCTTCGTGCAAGGGCAATCAATAAGTTGTCGAAGTTTTATCGCAATCGAATGAACGGTTCGACAGTGCACAAAATACGAACAAAAAAATATTGTTTTTTATAAATTAGATAGGTCGCATTTACCCACTGTCTTGAGGAGAATTCTAGACTCCACTTGAACTGAACGATAGTTTTTTGTGAGTTGTACGTTAAATACCATTCGAATGCTGGAACTGGACAGCACGCAATATTCCCCTCTTCATCCTTCTCCTTGCGTCTCCACTTACGCATACACACAAGCGCGCACACGCAAACACACATTAAAGCCTTATATAACCATAAATGTCGGGAGACTCATCACGGCCGGGGAAATGTGCTGAGGAAGATAACTGGAGCAGAAAACTCCGGAAGCCCACGTGTAGGTCGGCTCCGGAACACACGATGCAGGACGAATGGAATCTTGCCCACTTCCTGGTTGTAACACACATTCGTATACTAAAGACTACGGTAGCTGACGCCCCCGGAAACACCAAATCCTCTCTCAATAACGATGTCACCCCTCGCGAATACACACCAGCCCGCCCATTACCCCCAACCCTCCCCTATCCATTTCCACTTTGCATTCTGAGCTCCGTCATTACTCTCATCCCTCTCCTCCTACAACCCCAATCCCAGCACTAGCCTTTTCCATTCCACCCTTTCGACATTCCTCTTGCTCGATCACCAGATCAGCCGCCCTCCTGCTATTGAATAGTTCAGCCATTCAGACCTTGGTTCTGTCCATCCTCCCGCCCATCATCCTGCCCAACCTCTTTCTCATCTTCCAACTAAGTTTCATGCTTCATCACCCATATCCTCCAGTTCATTCCTCATTACCATCCTCCAGCCCACATTTCTCCCTTTTGTTATTGGCCATCTTCAAGTTCATTCTCCTGTCCATCTCCATAACCAAATTTCTGACTATCATCTTTTCCATCATCGCCATGCTCCTGTCCGACCTCCTGTCCAACCGAATGGCCACCCTTCCATCATCCTCCTGACGAACCTCACTTTCGACTCCTCGACAGACCTCCCACCCGGCCGCCCTCCTCCTGCTCGCTCGTCTTCGCGTGGGCTCGCCTGCCTTCCTATTTCGCTCCCGCCCGCTACGTCGGAATGTGTGTCAGCGCATACTAACAATGTCTCGTCGTTGCCCCACGCGGCCGGGCGCGCGCCCGCTCGCCCGAACGCCCGCCCGCCCCACCTCACCCTCCCGCCCTCCGTGTCCCGCCCGCTGCGCCCCCCTTCCGACCACCGCGTCCCGCCCGCCCGCCGCGCCCCCCGCCTGCCACGCCCCCCTGCCCGCCGCGTCCCGCCCGCCCGCCCGCCGCGTCCCGCCCGCCCGCCGCGTCCCGCCCGCCCGCCCGCCGCGTCCCGCCCGCCCGCCCGCCGCGTCCCGCCCGCCCGCCCGCCCGCTCGCCGCTCCCGCCGCCCGCGCGACCCGCCCCCTGCTGCACGAGTGCGAGCGGGCGGGCGGGCTCCACCTGTCTCCAGCGTTTGCGCAAGCGGATATCGGCGAATCGCGCCGCACGTGATGTAAGAGGGCGCAGTTCGCCCAGGGCGGCGGGCGCGAACGCACAGAGAGGAGAAGGGAAGGGGGAAGGGTGGTGTGGGTGGGAGTAAGTGACAGCGTGGAGTGGAAATGTTGCGCCGGAGGGAATGGAGCCCGATCGACGGAGAAGCGCGGGGAAAGGTTAGGTAAAGAATTCGTCACATCCGTCAGCACAGGTGTTTCCTCCATGTGTTCCGAGAACAGGAGGAATCAGAATATGCCCATGGGAGACTGATGTGCAGAAAGAGTGATGGATGGATTTCGTGAGGTGGATGCCGAAGCACATCATGTACTACATTATTTACACCGTCATTCTATGCGAAACGAGTGCAAAACGGTCGGAAGAGAAGAGTTGCTAGGAATAGTTCGAATCGGCACAATGTGTCGAAGTACTGCGAATGATGAATGAATGAATGATGATTGAAGATGTAATGAGTGTCGATGTACACAAGCAGTGGTAAGTGTTGGTATGTGTGCTAGAGAGAAATACAATAAAAGTAATAAAAGAACTTGTTGAAAACCAGATATCTAATACGCAACTGTGGTATGTTATGGGTTGTCAAAGTTGATGGGAGGAGAAGTACAGAAAGGAAACTGGTGGGTCAGTGACGGATAGTATGATGGCGACATACTGGAAACAAGAGCTACTAATTTGTGCCATTTCCGGATGAAATCAGATGATGATTCGAAAGAGTCAGCACAATAATAAGATCAAAATCCAAAGAATAACAAATAAGTAATAAGATTGTAAAGAATAAGATAATTTATCCTTGTAAGAACGGTTACTCAGTACTTGGTAGTTTTAAATGCTATAAAATGTCCAGAAAATCTCCTTCGTAATTCAAATGAACCTCTTCACGAAATAGACAGTGTAAGTGAATATTTACCGCAATTGGTGAGCCTTGGAGTTTTTATTATAAGCGGATGGAATTCTATTCCACGGTTGCTATCCGGTACCAGTATAATCCTTCCTCTCTCTGACCTGCACGGCCAGCTTCGTAAGCACACTCCAGAAACAACTCCTCGTACACTCCAGTAACAACTACTAGAATGAAATATTGTACGTTACTTACCTGCAGAGCGCCCCTCGATCTACGACGACGCTGCATTTTGACGCACCGATTCTGGTTCCTCTCTAGTCATAAACCAACATTTATTCATGATACGTCAATCAGTACCCTTTTCTCTGACGCCTTCAGGCGCTAACTCATCGCAAATTTTAGAGAATGGTTACAATATAAAACATTTCAACTACATTATGGAGAACATGAAGTCGTAGGCTTCTGCGGCCGGTGTCATGTGGATGATCTTGGCTGTCTTTGAAATAAATATCCAGAATGGAAATTTCCTATTTATTAAATTTCCATAAATTGTTTTTCAAAAATTATTTCAAAAGTTGTAAAATGTCCACTGTAAATCTTTTCAGAATTAATACTGCTGTCGTCTTTCTTCCGAATGTAGCATAAATTTAAAAATTAAATTGTATACTAGGCGAGTAGCTTTTATTAATAAAATGCTTTTTCTTAGCAACTTCTGTAATACTACGTATGCGCATTACAATGTAACGATTTTACAGTTTCACAGAGTATATGAATCTTATCATTTTAATAAACAAAGGAAACAATGGGAGTTACTGCCATATTTGTTGCATATTTTGACATTTTTGTTTTTGGGCGTTACTGTCTCAGAACAGTTGACTTCCTACATTGGACATTTTTGCAGATGGAACACTGAACATTCACAAGTAGACATTTTAACCTGAAACCGAGTAGTAACCTGAAATAGTGAATGTTGAGTGGATCCCCCTCAAATAGCGTACGAGTCCCATTAGTCTATGTATCGGCTCTGTTGAAACGGCAGGTGTGTGGCCTATGTTTTGCACCATGTTCGCGAGCATCAGGAAATTGAGAAGCGTTTTTGCCCCGTCCCCACGCACCCTGGATGCTGTAAAGTATCTGATGTACAAACGTGCGGAGTCTAAAACAAAAGGGGGAGAAATAAATTACATTTTTGTTTCAACTAAATTTCTAAGGTAATAACACGTGTTGTTACCAGGGCTCGAATTCTGATGCCCTAAAAATTCTTTAAAAATGACGTATAAAATGACTTATAAATAAGAGGATAATGACCAATAAAATGATTAACAAATAAAGGGAAAATGATCTAATTTTCTTAAATACTCAAAAATATGTTTGAATATATTTATTTGTCCAACGAATTTTACAATTTTGAATAAAATTTATTTATTCAAAATTATATTTAATATAAAAGCTTTATTTTATGAGAAAATAGCTCCGATTTTTCAATCGTCAGTTGTGAAAGGTCGAGGAACTTTTCGAAATTACGTATATTTTTGAGAGTTCTAAATCAGAATTCATTGCAATACTGAAATTTCTCATATACTCGTAATATAATAAAAACTTCGTTAGTGTGTCATGGTAAATTTGTGTAACATTCACTAACAAAACATGAAAAGGAAACAAAATGCGTAAAATGACAAAAATGACGTAAAGCCTTAGAAAATATCCTGAAAATTGAAAGATGTCAAAAATGACAAAAATAGCAAAAAAAGAACCCAATAACTATTCATTTCTATCTCCCACAAGTCGTGATAAACATTCATTTACAAGGTTGCCACGTCTAGAATGCATCAATGAAAAAAGATGACATGTCATCAGAATTCGAACCCTGGTTATTACATAGGCAAAAGATCCCCTTTTAATGTTTTCAAGGCCCCATCTGCAATCCAATGCAAGACAATGGTCTGATGTATCTTTAGAGAGCGCAGAGGAGATGTTAATGTTTTTAGAGCGTTTGCATTTTTTAAATTAATGTTTTGTCCTCCATTTCCTTCGAATTTGGAGTGAATTAATTCGTGCCCTAAGAGTTATGTTCTGTCCACAATACGTCGGGCGCTAGAAGAACACATCGGCTTAATCAGTGTGTAAAAATCAATAGCAAAGAAACAATTGTAAAAGTGAACGTTGAAATGGATATCTTGGATATCCATGTGCCAGTATGAAAAACTGGCAGGTAGATAGACGTACTGGCAGAAAGTCAGACAGAGGCATACAGTCGTGGAGACAATCAATCGGGCAGAGTCAATGAGACACAGCTCATCAGCCAGGAAGTAAGGAAGGCAAGCGGATATGGCAAGATAAAATTTATTCAATCTCACATGTTGCAATTTATTGATTTCGTAGTCGCTGAGCCCAACCTTATGGATTGTACGGTGGGTTGACATGCGCTGGTGAATTGCATCAGGTGGAGCGAGCGAAGACATTTGCCAACGGCTGCTTCCCCCCTGGGATCACCCGCTCCCGCTGAGACCGCTGACGTCTTCCCTCCCTGCCCCTCCCCCCCCGAGCGGCCTCGTGGGACGGCTCCGATGTCTGACGAGCCGAACGCGACGACTGACACCGTAATAACGGCTCGGGTTGCGCGAGATGGCGCCTATTGTCTGGGGGCGGCGCCGCGACGCGACGTGCGCCTCCCCCGGCGCCTCCCCCGCGCGCGGCGCTCCGCCAGCGAGCGAGCGACTTTGCGCTCGGGCGCGGCGGGCAGGTGGGTGGGTGGGTGGGCGAGCGGACTGATTGGTGCGTGGGTTAGTAGGTAGGTGTGTTGGTGGATGGGTTAGTAGTTGATTGGTTATTGGATGGGTGGGTGGGTGGGTGAGTTAGAATGTAGGTGAGTTAGTAGATAGGTTAGTAACTGATTGGGTTATGGGATGGGTGCGTGCGTGGTTAGAAGGTAGGTGTGTTAGTGGATTGGTTAGTAGTTGATTGGTTTATTGGATGGGTGGGTGGGTTAGTAGGTAGGTGAGTTAGTAGATAGGTTAGTAATTGATTGGGTTATTGGATGGGTGGGTGGATGGGTTAGAAGGTAGGTGTGTTAGTAGATTGGTTAGTAATTGATTGGGTTATTGGATGGGTGGGTGAGTTTGTGAGTGATTGGATTAGTGGGCGGGAGAATGAGCGGTTTAGCCGGTGGCTGGGCGGACGGGCTTGCGGGTTAGTGGGTGGGTGGGTTCGTGAATGGATGGGTTAATGGGTGGGTGAGTTTGTCCGTGGTAGCCGGGCTTGCGAGTTAGTGGGTGGGGAGGTTATTGGGCGATTGGGTGTGCCGTTTTTATTGATGGCTGGGTGGGAAGTCGGGCTGGACAGAGGCAGAAAGGGTAGACTGGTCGGCGGGCAGAACAGGGTGAGCGGCCGGAATGGTCGGCAGCGGAGGGCGGGGTGGTGAATGGTTGGTGTGCGGGTGGGCTGGAGTGTTGTCTAGCTAGGCGGGCGAGCGGCTGGGTGAGCGAGCTGAACGGGTGATGGCGCGAGGGCGGGCGGACGTCGAGCGCACTGAGAGCGACGAGGCGAGGACGCGCGCTGTAGACAGGTGAGCGATCGGGAAGGGCACTGTTCGATGGATATTGGCGCAAGCGGATGTTTGTGGATGACAAGAGGCCGCAGTGCAAGAGTTCGCAGCTACAATTGTACTTGTCTACCCGACCGACCTTGGCTGGGTAATGAAAGCAGAAAAAGAAGACAATTTAGTTCACCAGCTTGTTCGTAGGAGGAGTGATAATGATACGCTAAAAACGTTTCAACATTTTCATGAGTTTGGTTTCTTTTGCCATCTAAAAAATCAAAATTACCCATAAAAACTGCACGACTCTTCAGAATAATTTACTAAAATCTCAAACTCGCAACGAAACATCTTTAAAACTAAAAGTAAACGTTTAATTTTATGAATATAAAGTGCTATGGATATCTACTGAATTTTCTAACTATGTGTGAAACAATAGTTACTCAGTTGATAACAACAGTTGATAATACAATAGATGACACAATACAGATTACGTATTTCTATGAATGTGCGCGCGCGAGTGAGTGTGCGGGTGTTTGTGTGTGTGTACCAATGATTGTTTTGTTGAGATTGTTTTGTTGATTGTTTGTTCCTTTATCAAAGACAAAAATTACGAAAGAAAGCATTTATTTTATGAAGCCACGAGAAGCATTATTTTCTCTTTAATTTTCATGTTAGATGAATACATCACGTCCTACAAAAGAACAGCCTCAAGAAGATAACCGTCAGGCGAATGACACAGGTTTTTTCCTTCATGTATACACCAGTTTATTATAATCACTTCTTAGTTCTAAAATATCATAATTCATTTATATGAGAGATTAAACCTGTAACATTATTTTAATTTGCCAAAATTGAAACAAAATGTATTCTTAGGTAATTGTAAATTCATATTTGCATTTAGTGTGATCTGGAATAGAGACACAGAGCAGGTCATCCCTTCCAGACAAATAAATACGTATCACAAACATCTACTACCGTATAAATTGATGTGCCCACAAATGAAAGAAAAGCTGACGTGGTTCAGGGCATTAACTGATTCTACTATCGTTCCTCTGGCCGGCAGGTTTTAAGGTTCCTGACGGTGGCAGTATTCTTGACACTAGTTAGACAGCTAGCTTGAAATTGGCCGCTGTCTGGAGGAGAATTCTAGAATCGGGTGCTCTGATCGGTAGTTTTCTGAGGTTTTTTCTATCAACAGGCTAAAACCTAGTGCCTAGTTCGAACTAGCTGGTGGCGAGAATCCTGCCCACCGTCGGGACTCAAACTCCCGAACCTCCCGGAGAGAGGGAGGCACTGCAGTGACGTCAGTTGATGTCCTGTGCCACTTCAGCCAGTACCGAGCTCCCGAGAGCAGGTGGCAGACGGAGACCTGTTGCAGACGGTCGTGACCGCAGTTTTCATGGCGGATTGAAGGGTGGCGTTCCTGAAAGGATTGCTGTAACTAACGTCCCTCCCACTCCTCTAGCCGACCGCCTTTTCGTCCTTGTTGCGCTGCCCGCCTGGCGGAACTGTGACAACACGGGTTTATTGTGAAAAATGGGATCGTGAAGATTGTTCTGAAGAATTGAGCGAATTCGTCTAGTGTTCTTGCGACGTATCAGACGGTTAGGATGGCCATGACGATTAGGACGTGCGTGCTCGAGGGGGTCTAGATGACGCAACGTTTCTGACTTTTTGTGATGTCACAAGAGCTACCATTGTCTTAAGCGAAGTTGAGAAATATGATTCTGTCACCTTCCTGTGCAATCTGTTATTTAAGGTTCGTTCGTCGTTTTCGTGTTTCAGGTGGCCATGCAATATTTTCTTAAGATGTTCTTCCTTTGGCCCTGTTAGAGCGTTTCATCTGGAAACGTACTATTTCGCAACATTTTGAGTCACAGCAACAGACGAGGAATGTATTTATATGGTTTTGTTCCCATCGAGAGGTGTGTTTTATATGTTCGTCATGAATGTGGCAAACGTTTATACAATTGGTATCATATTAATATCACTCTGAATAATTCAAATTATTGCACAATTAAAAAGCTAAATTATTCTTTAAATTCTCATTCGCACTTAAATCAATGTTAAATATTCAAGTTTATTTTGAAACTTGAGAGACTTCATTCATGTGAGAACGAATGAAAAGATCCTCTGACACTTTCACAATATTCGATTTCAAAGTGAGGAGACTAATGGAGCTTAATTGTTTGGGAAACCCGCAAAAGGTTCAAAGAAGAGCG
This sequence comes from Acheta domesticus, assembly GCA_031308135.1. Taxonomy (NCBI): domain Eukaryota; kingdom Metazoa; phylum Arthropoda; class Insecta; order Orthoptera; family Gryllidae; genus Acheta; species Acheta domesticus. Next base: position 124,046,390 of record JAHLJT010002406.1, on the reverse strand, counting down.
AAACTTAAAGCTAAAGTTAAGAATATGAAATATTACTAAATACACTTTCGACTTAGGTCTAAGTGGGGAAATCTTAAAACAAGGGTATTTTTTTAAACAGCGTATTTCTTGACAACGATTAGTGTGGTTTGAAAAGATTCAAACTGACACATAATTACGATTTTTAACGACTTTCTGTTACAAGGCAGAAACGTTTTCTTTAAAGGATAATCGGTTTTAAAATACGAATTTATCAGCTAAAGTGTGTATTGATCCATTAACAAAATTAATGATTTGAAATTTTTCGAGTACACTAAATTTCAGTAATTGTGTTTCATAGCTTAAAAATCCTGTATTTTGCTTCTAAAAGCATGGAGACATGGTACTGTGTCTCTATAATCGCAAAATCTGAATTACAACAAAATAAAATGAAGATAAAGTAGAAGCAATTAATAAGTACTTTACTCTTATATTCACTAAAATTTTATATAACATTCATAGTGACGTAAATGTGATGAAGTTCTGTAAAAAGCAAAAACTGATATTGAAGTAAAATGTACTTTCAATAAATTGTTAATTCCAGAAGTGCCATTTGTTTGCTTATTTTTAACGTTGTTGATTGCTGTTTGCGAATGTTGAAAACGTTGTTTTCTTTAGTGCTGCATATATTGGAAATAATATCGTAAAGTTCTTAAATCTGTTGCAATACAAACGTTCTAAGGAATAAGAACAAAAATAAGCAGGAACTTGTTCTAGAGCAAATTTTTTAGGACTGTCAAAAAATTTAGAGGACAGTTTAAGAATATACCATTATTTTAGAAGAACTCTCGAAAATTACTGTTACAACGTTCATAATAACGATGTTAGGCAAGATATTGGCGCGTATGCGTCTTTAATTCTTCGGATTCTTCTACATTCTTCTCATTATTTTTGCCTTGCACGAACACCTGTCACCCATCGCCCCATGATGATTCAGTCTACGTACGACGGATGCTGTGGAGACGATCGCTTCAGATGCACGCCGGGAGATAGTCGACCAGTGCAATCATCGATTATAAAGCCCGTCTACAGCCATCGCGCCATCCCACCATTACCTTCCTCCCACTATTTCCTCCCCGCCCACCCCCTGTCCTTTCGGTCCATCACCCGCTCCTGGTACGCTCGCATTGCCTTCCTGCCTCTCTGCCCATCGCCCCCACCCCGACATTTCCATCTCGCCCTCCTGGCCATCTCTATGCCTCAATTCCTTCTCCTCCAACGCCAACCCTTCATCCACTCCCTATCACCATCCCTCCCCTTCCGCCCCCGCCCTCCCCATCTGTGCGATTCGATACTAGACACGGCTCCTTGACTCTTCCTCCTCGCCCCCCGTCCTCCATGCCCCTGCGTCATCACAATGTCGCCCGCCACGCCATTCCCATTCTTCCATTCCTTCTTCGCCATCCCACCCTTTCATCCCGCCAACCTCGTGCCGCTCTGCCCATCCCTCCCCCTCTCGCAATTCCCGGCTGCGCCTCTCCTTCCCTCTCCAGGGGAATCCCTCGCTAGCCGTTGGGTGTGTAGGTCGGCACCAGATCTCACCATCCTGCAGGGAAGGAACCATCATTCCCAGCATATAACATTTTTCACTACACTAATGCTCACTGGACTAATGGTCATAGCTGTTGCAGGAAAACATGAATTAATCAATCAATCCTTCCCTTCCCGTTTCCCCCAAACCCCTCATTGCATCCCGCCTTCTCGCTCGCCTCTTCCCGTCCCACCCCTTTCTCGTACCCCACCCTCCGACCCTCTTCGCCCGCCCCCTCCTGGCGCCGGCGGCGGCGGAGCTCTGTTGGCGGCGATCGCTGTTTGCGAATGCAAATGAGCGCCGCTGAGTGACGGCCGCCGCGGAGGTTTCGCCCGACGCCAAGTGGGGCGATGGGCGATGGGGCGTGCTTTTGCGCACGCGCTCGCGGATGCGGATCCGCTTCCCGCAGCCGGATTGCCGCGGACGCCCCGCCACGCAAGGCGCTGCCAAACCGCAAATGTCTCCACTCGCCGATCATTGCAGGTGTTGCGTTCATGGTGCTGAAATGTGACTCGAAGGTAGTGTGGCGAAAGTCAGGCGGAACTGTAATTGGGACGTTGGGCATCGAATCAAATCATATATTTCATTCACCTAATTCAATTAATATGCAGATTTACTTGCCTCTGCTATATGTGAATTGAGAATTTGTACTCTGAGCAATTTATGTACAGTATTTGTTGTGATATTTTAAATATATTTCACAAAATCAGCTCGGCAGAGTTCGCTTATATAGTCTCTTCATCCAAAGCCAATGTTGCATCTCATAAAAGTTTCAGGATTTTTCTACTACAAAATGTTTTTATACAAGGTATGTTCAGACTTGAAACAATTTCGTTAAATAGGTTGAAGGCTTGGCAACTAAGGCCTTTAGCCAACTTGAAACCATTGTCGGCACAGATTGATTAGGTACAGTTTTGATACTCTTTAAAATGTCTTTGAAAAAATAATACAATTAATATTTGTTTATTTCTTCCTATTTAAAATAGTATCGATTAACTTGGTTTCTACGTACGATATTTCATTGGATACTAGAATGATCCGGCTACTTGGAAAACGCAGGCAAAGTGACGTGCTCGCATCGTTGACGAGACAAACAACATTTTGAATATTATATATGCTTATACAGGAACCAATAGTATGTAATTTATTTTGTGTACTGTGTATAGTATATATTGCATAGATATATCAACATTTATCAAATAATTAAAAGCAGACTCAGACATTTGGGTGTTATTTTAAATTTTATAGTGGAATCAGTTATGGCTGCAGAGGTGCCTCCCGCAATTTGAATTCATTTGATTTATTTGGTCAAAAAAACAATAAAGACTATGTGACGTAATTGAGAGAAGATTGTCTGCGCATTTTTTTTTTGAGTTCCAGAATACCTCTTTAAAAGTTTAACTATAAATACGATAGTTGAAAGATGAATAAAAGTTAAAAAGCAAACCAAATAATAATAAAAGTTAAAAAGCCCGAGATTAGCAACATTTGAAAATTAGACATTTTCTTTCCCGAAAACATATTTTGCTAATGGTAAACGAACTGCAGATTGCATTTTTCTGCATTGCTAACAAAAACTAACTGCCCCTCATCTCTACTCCTATGAAATTAGTATTGTTTAATGAAGTCGTATTTCGTAGCAGTGCGGATTTACCTCTTCTTAGAAATATTTTATTGCCCTCCATTGGTAGCGAGTAAGTTTCCGAAATCCGTTAAAATTCCTAAAATTAAAAATTATATTCTACAGATGTTCACTTTTCTTCATACAGGGGCACATGCCCTTATTAATTATTATCGTTTGTTTATTATAATTATCGTTTGTTTGCATAAAACATATTAAAGACATATAAAGTAAATATTTGTAGATTAACCTATTAAAAAAATCAGCAGACGCACATAAAATTTGCAATATCCGTTGTGCTGTTTTTAACAGATGTATCGTGCGTAACAAAAAAGTTACCATTTAGGCTCATAAAACCCAATTTTCACCCTTCACGGGTTTTTTTCTTATGCCTTAGTCTATCAAATGAGGTATATTTTGATGTTGTATTTGAGTTTTGAAAATGTATCTCCTAATTCCCTAATAAGAGTTATTACAGACGTACAGAATCTCGAAATGCAAATAAAATTAAATTGGTAATTTCTTATTCTATGTAATTCCTTGCAATTCTACGCAAAGGATAAAAATATTTATGATAGTTAAGTATTATTCTAGTGTTGGAACGTTTAGTCTTGCACAGTTCCAAGTCTATGATGTCACTCTCGGCCCATGTTCCGGCGGCTCGAAATTAGGTTTCAATTTTAAGCTCTTTTAAAGCAATTTTAAAACTTCTATTTACAAAGCCCCGAATTTTCACTAGGATTCAACGAATTACAATTCAGAGTAAGAACGGATCTTCATGACTTTCATCTTAAATACAAATGATATATCACAAATAAAATTCCAAAATGATACCCTTTTTTTAATTTGTCTAGAAAGTAAAAATTGGCCAATGATATAATACAAACGTTTAAACATTTTTTACACTATTCTTTTGATTCACGTATTATTTTAAATATGAGTATTATACTGAAACTTTGTTTAACAATTTTATACAAAAATGTTATAATATATCTTTCTGTAGTAGATTTAACTTCTGAGCTTTAAAAACAAAATATACTTTTGACTGATATTATCAATGAAAGAAACAGATATATTGTAGTTTATATAGACACTTCATGTACGATTTATCTGCAAGACCCATTAGGAAAGGCCCCAGAGAGAGATCCGCATGATGACCTCAGAGTGAATCAATTTTACCTGTCACTCAAGTGATAGAGCCTACGCAGGTTTTAATCACATTCTTGTCTACGTATTCCTTGCCTAAGCGGCTTCAAAGAAATGCCCGTCCATTTTACACTATAAATCTTCAACGGAGTCCACTCGCAGTATGTGTTAGTATCACATATCACATGTCGGAGGTAGATGGCAATCCTGTGCCTGCCCAACTTCAATAACTGACAACGCACTCACGGTATCGGCGATATCAATCTTATCCTCAATAACAAGAACTGGTTTGCTGATAGGTATTGAAATTAGGTCTCGCATCGAGAGAGCTACTGGTCCTCCCTTCTATCCGGCTATTGCCCTCAGCATTCAAAGAATTCTCCATGATCGTGGATTCTCTGGCGCACTGAACCTATTCATATTCACTTGATGAGGAGATTCCCTGCTTCATTACTTGCCCTGTTTCACGGGTGCCTGGATTCCAATCATTCCACTAATAGCTGCCAATGCATCGATTCACATGAACATGGAGCTAATCTCTCATTAATGGATGATTTTCATCTTCGGCTGTACCGTAAGTGCGTTGAGGGGTTGCGCAACTACGGAGAGCTAGCTGTACGTACGATGGAAATTATTTCGAGAAACTCCCAAAACCCGCCAAAATAACGTCAACAAACAATAATATTGATTTGTTAACTTAATGCCGTTCTTCGAACACAATATTGTCGTTGAAAAGTTTTAAAAAATTGAGAATATTTCGGTGTCAGAATTCTGATAAAAATATCAGTGTCAGAATTCTGATAAACAACAGCATTTAAAATATTTTGTATATGAAAGAATAAATAAGGAAAATATTAGCATTGCTTGTCACAAACGTGTTTTAAAAGAAAATTGTTTGGTTTTCTTCTCATGCATTTTAACTCATTTGTATTCAGTCTCGGTAAAAGGATTGTCCACGTGACCTACAGTATCTGTTCAAATATTACTCGCGCGGGGTGATTGAATACTCCAAACCCTATATTTTTTGTGTTCTAGCTATTCGGAGATGGTAATAATGCAATTCGGAATTTACACTTTTCAATGAAACTCTAAGAAATACATTTTTTTTGTTCACGTATGTGTAATAATTCGAGGTACAGTTTCAAAGTATTTGGGAGGGTTATTTACATCTCGCGCGAGTATCTGTGTAACTTACACTTCTTTATTGTTAGAATAATGTACACGCACGATATCTCTGTATTCGCCATGCATTCAAAGTAATCATACTTAGGGAGTTGGAGGTGAAAATAAGACTTTCGATTTTTACGGTCGAAAACCTCCCATTTTGGGAACCTAAAATAGGCTTTTAATAGGCGAAAATATGCGTGATGATTTCCAATTCAAAATAAATTGATACGAAAACATCTTTTTGGAATAAATTTCAAGTTATTTCAAATTATTTAATTGTACTTTTCCTTAAATGTCACTTCTAGGTACATGAAAAACGTAGCAATGGAAAGCAAAGTGTACTTATTATCATAATTTGTACAAGAGAGACACAGTTACCTGTCTTTTGAGAATTACTTCATTTTGTTAAGTTTAATGATATGAATGATTGCTTATCTGCTTTCAGCATAACTGACAAAAAATTAGTCTCCCCTGCATTAGAAAACAATAGAATTAGGTAATACTGTGTCGGATGAGAGATTTTAGTGGTTTTAGAATTTTTGACTATCAACGGTCGTCTGGCAATTAAATTCACTTGCAGAGTGAGTTGTGTAAATTATAAAATGTATGTTAGTAAAATTTAAGAATTAAACGATAGAAAGAAATAGAAATATTTTCTAAATTAGTAGAATGATTGATAGAATTTTATAACGCTCAGTTATAGATTAGCATTAATTCTGTTAAATTCATTACGAAACAAACCTAGCGAAATAAACTGGATTGTAATTTGAGACATTCCTAATAATACGAAGCGCTAAAACCTGTTTGCGATGATGTTCGGAGCCCGCAAATAACAGAATTGTCTTTTATAAAGACGATTCTGCTGTCAAACAGGTTAGTATATAGTCAGAATAATACAAAAACACTTAAAATGATATAATTATTGAACGAATAAGCATTTTACGATGTTTAATAGTGATATAGATATTTTAGGCATTGCAAATATAGACCGTACTAGGAAAACCCGGCAGACGTTGTTCTGCCCTTCATCTCCCTCTTTCCCCTCCCATCACCGTTTCTCACTGTCTCTCCCTCCCTCCCTCCCTCCCTCACCCTGTCCCTGTCTGTCTCGGTGTGTCTCTGTCTCTGCCGCTCTCTGTCCCTCTCATTCACATTTACTTGGAGATTCTGCACGTCTCTGAGCAGGTGAAGTAATATCGGGAAACGCCGTACCAGCAAAAATGTAATAGAATGCTCAGGAAGAGCTAATTTTCTAGATTACGTTATGAGAAACGTTTCAAAATTTTAGTGTTTAAGGCCTTAGAACGCCTCGTATAGGAGATATTTAACGATATAGATTCAAAATGCTGCCGAGTGTGTTGTATGTTGCATTTGACGTGATTATGTAGTGGGTATGTAGTGAATATGTAGCGTCATATAGTGACGATAACCAATGTCTTTGGAAATTATGCCTAACACAGTAGAGGATTTTGCTGAAGTAGTCGAAGCTTACGAGACCTATGACTGTTCATAGGTCACCAATTCTATCTTCAGAATAATAGTTACCGAAGCCAATTTTTTTTATAGGCGGAGTATCGCCACCCATTAAATACTATTCTTACTTTAGGATCAGAAAACACCTTTCCCGGTAGCTGTGGTTCATTTGCTAGAACTCATAGACCAGGCGCTATACATATCTGGCAACGTAACCAAGCCTGTAAAACTACGAATATACTAACAGTTGTTTTTGGCAATATCCAAAGAATCTTTATCGCCGTATTATGGTATAGGGTTCCTATTTTGCTTTTCATCTTAACGTTTACTTCACGAAACAGGTATGAACTTATTAGATTGTGTATTTTCCCTTACTGAAAATTTCCACTTGAGAAAAGGTGTGCGCGCAGGGGAGGGGGGGCATGGCCTCCTTGAACATTTTGAAAGGGGCTTCGTGGTCTTACGTAATAAAACAGAAATTTCGTTACAGTCAAGAAAGAAAGAAATAATTATAAAAACTGTACACAAAACCATTTTTTGGAATAAAACATTTTGTCTTCAGACGGGAAATAAACTCTTCGGACAAGAAAGAAATGTTCTCCTACAAACTGACAATTTTTTAGATGTTCCTTTTCTTCTTGTGCACCGGCAATACAATATTCAAAAAATTCGAGAAGTTCGTCGCAGAAAAGCAGGCGCGCGCTTCAACTTTCCTTCCTGAAGTGTCGGCGCCCGGAGCGTGACTGGCGCGGCGCGTGGGTGGGCCCGGCGGGAGGGGGCGGGGCGGGGCGGGGCGGGGAGAGGCGTGCGTGGGTGGCAGAGGGCGCGCTGCGGACGCCGCGCAGATTGCCACCGCGCGATAGCACAGGCGGGGAGTCTTCGCAGGGCGCTCGGGGTCGCCGCTGCCACCACTGCCGCTGCCCGCCGCCTCCACCTACACCATCGTCGCCGCCGCCGCAGCCACTACCGCCGCCGTCACCCCCGCCGCCGCCGCCACCCCCACCGCCACCACCACCGCCGCCCTCGCCGCCGCCCCTGCCGCCGCTCCCGCCGCCGCCCCCACCGTCGCCACCACCGTCGCCGCCGCCCCCGTCCTCGCCGCCCCCGTCCCCGCCACTCCTACCGCCTCAACCGCCATCCTCGCCGCCGCCACCGCCACCACCGCCCCCGCCACCGCTGCCGCCCTCACCGCCAGCTCCACCTCCAGCACCGCCACCGCAACCGCCGCCTCAGCCGCCGCCGCCGCCACTAGCTGGGAGAAAGTGTTGTCGCGGCGTGGGCAGGTGCACAGCAAAGTCGCCGCCCCGTGCGGGGGCGGGGCACGCCGCCCACGCACAGCGGGCGCAACGCCCACGGCAGCCTCTGTGTCGCCCACGTTATCCACGACGTTGACGACGTGCCCTATGGCTCTTGAGAAACCAGCCCCAGACACCACGAGCACTTTTATTTATTTCGTTGATAATAGATAAATTATTATTGAAACAGATATATTAATTATTTTAGAATTACGATATTGAAAATTATCTATACAAACGCGAGTGATCCTCCTTGCTTCGTCCTAAATTCGTTGCCGCAACCCTTTAAAAGTCCCCTTTTAACTTTCTCTTATTTAGTTCGTAAGAAGAGAGAGTATTGTAATTGTGCACTGGAAAATGGCAAAATTTTGGCCGAACACTCCAGTCCAACCCTGCTAACAAAAAGTGGGTAAATCTGGTTCCTACATATAGTAAATTACTTCCTCTAATCTGTGGTGTAGCCAGAATTCATGTTTTGTAAGTCCTTGAAACAAAAAAATTGACAGCAAAATGATTGTCAGTTCATCTGTCCCTCCATCTACACTTCCGTCCGTCTGTCCGTATGTGGCGAAAGCTAGCACCTAACCCGTTCAGCAGATTTTGTCCAAAACTGATATTCCGCGATCGATTTGAACGTGAAGTGGGATGTTTCAAAAGCATATTTTAATTTTGAAGATACTTTGCATAAAGTCTGAAAAACTTTTTCAATATCTTCTCAAAAATTGCTCAAATTTTTTGATTAAGGTTTGTCCTCGGTTAACGTATAGAACGCTTAAGAAAATGAGGTAGATCTCATGTTCGTTGAAATCCCTGATTTTAGAAAATTACAAAAGTGTAATTTTTGAAGTGCCTTGCTTCTACGATATTGAAGGTAAATTTTTTCCTCAATGAAATCTTTTCTTTAACGATAGATGTAGTAATTTTGCATAAAATGTGAGTAATTTTATTTTCTTTAAACAACTTTTTTCTCAAAAGCGCTCCAAATTTGTTCTTTAAATTTTCTCCAGATATGTATCAAGAGACAGAAAAATGTGTTGGTCCCATGTTCGGCGAACTCTCCGCGTTTTCGAAAATTGTAAAAAGGTAACATTTCAAAACTGGAAAGTTGAAGCTAGGTACTTTTGCCCCAGGCAAAGTTTGTTGTAAAAATAATTTCATTTAAAAAGATCATGTACAATTTTTTGATAAAACGAGTATGATTTCGTATAATTTGTGTAATTTTCCAAAGTATGGCTGAAAAACCGCACTAATTTTTTTCTATAATGTTTCTCCTCATATGTAACAACAGATGGTAAAATATATGGTGCTAGTAACTATTTCGGCTAATTCTCCGTATTTTCGAAAATTACAAAACTGACGTGTTGGAAATATTGGGTTGAGACAATTACCGTTGGCCTGAATTCGTCTCACGCGTCGCTTCTCTAGCGTAGTGGTGTGGCTGACGGCGAGTTTAACTCGGAGGACCTGAGTACGAGTCTCGGTGTGGAAAATAATATTTTTTTGCCGGATGAAAACACTTTTGCATGTTTATATAGTAGTATAATATGGCGCAGCACTTGGAAATAATGCGAGAAAGCATATGCTGATGCTGTTGTAGCACCACTATTTTTTCAACGTCTTGCCGCAAACAAGTGAAACCTACTGAAAGAGAAAATAAGGAACAAAAGAACAAAAACGGTATTAATTTACATGTAGATGATCTAAAATTAGAGACCAAGATCGTGTGCAATGGCAAGTCATTATTTTGTTATTTTTAGCCCATCTTTTTTAAGTTCATGTTGTACATTCAAGTTTGTCCTAATAATGTTCGTATTTTGCTTTGGAATTTTGCCATAGTATTGCATGCCTAAGAAGTATAGAAGCAAACAAGGATATTACACAATTAACCTATACAACGAACAATCTTGATAAACCATCCACGTCCTTCCATTAAATTAAATATTTTCGTTCGTCAAATTACATAAGAAAAAAATCGTCAAAATACCCAATGTGAAGAGTTTCTCTTGATTGAAACAGGATCGATGAGTTGCCATTCGTCACGCTTTCTGTAGGCGAGGATTGCCTGTTGCACCATTTAGAGTGAGGAAGACATCAAAACCTCGTCAACAACAGTTTTATGTGCAAGAATCTTCTAGACTACTCGCAGTTTCATCAAGAAACGTATAACGTTCATTAAAACGTAATAGGGTTGAGTCAGAATACGAATACTTGGTGAAATAATCATTACCGAAGACTGGCAAATTGTCTTAAACACGATATCGATAAATACGAAATAGTGAAGATAGATTTAATTTTTACATTTTTTCTTGTAGTACCAAGATTTTTCTATCCTGGGTTGTACCAAATGTGAACTAATACTTCCTACCTCAAAAAAATAAAGTCGTTATTACATTAACAAATTATATTTTGATGAAAAAGAACTACTTGTATAATTATTTTTAAGAGTTTGGAATTTAATTCAAGAAGTCTAGTTCTAGTTTTACCACTTAAAAATGTTACTTCACTTATAACTTCACTTATGCTTCTTTTGTATACATGATGCACCAGAACAACATACAGCAAGTAGATTTACGACTTTTAAATAAATTAGGTTTCACATCTTATACTAATTTGTGTAAGATTCTGAAGGGTTTCCTGTGAAATGTACACGTCACGTTTACATTTCATGGTGCTTTCTCCCTGGACGCTATTATTCTAAAGCTGCTCGGTGACACATTTGTCGCGTGTGTAACTGTTGCATCGTTCTTGTCTTAAATATAGCCCTGCGGGCGACGGTCACAGAGGCTTAACTCAAAACTCTGCTTGTGTATCCGACACTAGCTATAACATACGTTCCACGTAAGATTTGTAACGAATGAATAAAGGTAAGTTCTGTATTTTACTAAGTTTTAATACATTTACGCTTGCATCACATATCCCACGCAACTATCTCGACTTCGTTCCCAATTCGAGCAATTTCCCATTTCTTGCCACGTACCAAAGAAATAAACTGGTTAATGTAGTAGGCGTTCAATGCTCAGAACGTGTGTACATTCCAACCTGTATTTTGTAAGGACTGTAAATTCAATGCCACATTTGCGGCATACAAAAGTAGCTTGCACAATTAACTCCTACCCTAATCAGATCCCGTATTCTCCGGAGTATAGAGCGACTGAAATGGCAGGTAAATATGAATGAGACCATGTGAGAGTCCCTGACAGCGAATATGGGAGTGAAATTTGATTGGTAACTCTGAGATCCCGTAGGTGCCAAGGATTAAAAAATCATTCCCAAAATAAACCTCATCCAAAGAATGAATTACAATAAATGTTCATGTTACCGGACATTGGAAATTGAAAAAATTACAAAAACACCCGTTGCAATATTAACGGAAACAGATATTTTCTTAAACCAGCAAACAAGAATTCATTGAACACAGTTTTATTTGTTCAGTCTCTAATTTGAGATTGGAGGTCGTAATTGGCCGTATAACGTGGATTTCAACATTCTATCACAGGTGCAAACAAACCGATCTCTTTTACACCATAAGGGCAGCAATATCCGAGGTAACGGCACAAACATAAGAAGCCCATAAATTGCAGTTTCATTTTACGGAGGCATTCTGCCTCGGGCGTGTAATGTCTTAATGGCAGGAGGAAACGGTAGAAGTGATGGTAGAATCATGATGGGCAAATCGAGCTCGGGTTGTAGGGTAGTGAATGCATCAAGTTATCAAAAGCCAATGCTCGAAGACCATTGCCATTACAATATTGTGGACATGCTTGTTGGCACACGTCTGTTTTGCTGACTTGTCATACGCAGTGAACGATCTCTCCAAATATATAATGAATCGTCCAGACAAATTTCATGTTGTACATTACGACAGAAGCACAAAACATGTATTCCTGTGGATAACGAAAATCCGGTTTTATGGACCTAAAAGGCATCGTTTTTGAGTTTTGCATGAGTGTGAATTGCTTCCAGAGTAAAGAGCGATGAGAATTATACCGGTCCTGCCTTTCCCTTTGCCCCAGTGGTAATTTCGGTGGTATAATGGTTAGCGTATCGGGCTGTTGTACCCAAGTAATCCGGTTAGTTCAAATCTGGTTATAGTGGGGGATTTTTAAAGACGAAAAATTCCTTCATAAGCCTTCATCGGAGGGGAAGTAAATTCGACTGTCCCACATTGTAGATTTATTTGACGCAAAAAATCAAGCCAAAAAGAAGCCTTTGAGTTAAATTCCAATCGCCCATTTAGACATCAGAGTTATGACACCTCCTTTCGCTGCCAGATGGCAAAAGAAGCTTAACAAAATTTGCGTGGTCAGGCTTGCCTGATCATCTCTAAGTGAAAGAAGCCATCGTTATCAATCAATTATAATCTATGAACGTCTATTATTTTCTCTAAAATATGCTTGGTGCGACACAGTGAGGGAATTCTCTATCCAACAGTAGCACATTTACAAGTGTTTTGTATTTAGAGGTATATTTAGAGGGTATGTACTAAAATGTATTATTTTGTGATAAACAATTTATTTGTCTGAACACAGAAGTCATTCCAGTTGCAATATAAATTTTATTTTCTCGCATTCTATTTATTTAGTATTATAATACTACTGTGGTATTTTTATATTAAATTTTATTTACATTCACAGACGGTACAACGTTCAGCCGTGAGGCTCTTCAGTTGATTCACCGAGCAACTTTGTATCAGCAAAGTGTGAACGGGGTAACTTCTTGTTACCTCCGTGATAGTGATTTCATGTGTTATACCTTCAACGAAGGTTATTACGAGGAAAGTTTTGTTTGAGAACAATGACAGGGTAAGAAAGGAAATACAATGGGAGGGACAGGTAATTGTTAGAAATGTTCTTACCTTATCAATTGAAGGAAAATGTGAAATGGGAGTCTCTTTCTTAGGTGGGATACTGTGGTAAACGGCAAATTTTCGGCAGAAAAACTTATATTATGGATCCTTGCTAAAGAAATGTTTGTGTACAGCAAAACTTCTGTCCGTCCGTCAGTCTATGTACAAAGGGTAGCAGATAAACAGTAGGTAGACTTTTCAACAAATGTGATATTCTTCGATCAATCTTCTTGATGTCACGGTCTCTTAAATTTAAATTCTCTTTAAATTATTTCAATTAATTTTTAAATTTTCCTTCAATTTATCTTTAAATTTTCCTCAATTTATTTTTAAATTTTCCCTCGAATAAAGCAAATTACGTTTATAAATAAAATGGCGCAAATCCTATTTTCATTAATATCTTGAATTTTCGAAAATTGCAAAAGTTTCAATTTTTTTGGCGTCTTCCTACAGCTACAATTCTGAAGTTAGAGATTTATTTGTAATAAAATTTGTTTTTCAAAAAGAAATTTTTCATTAAGATCCTGTACAATTTTTAAAACATGAAGAATTTTTGCATATTTCTGATGCAATTTTAAAAACAAGATTTTCTAAAAAATGCTCCCAATATTTGGTATTTTTTTCGAATTGTGCAAGTATGCCTATAAAAACGACGTAGTTTTTCATTTTTGGTGAACACTCTGAGCATTCGAAAAATTACAGATAATGCGAGAAAGAGTGCGCTGTTGAGCACTGGTAGATTCAGATTTAATATTGTTGTTCAGTCCCTTGTTAAATTTTGGACTACCACAAAATACTTCAAATTCTTATAAAAATTATTAGTTCATCTTATACGACGTTTTGCAGACTGTTTTGTCTCCCTCATCAAATAAAACTGAAAATTTAATTGCAAATTTGTTCGAAATATTGAAGAAAAATTAATTTTCACATTATTCATAAAAGCTTAATAATCATATAAATTAATCATATAAATACACAAAATACAAAAAAAGTATACAAATCTATTCTGTGCCCAATTCAATGAAAGTTCACCTGTTAAAAACTAAAAGTATCTTGAAAGCTAAAAGTAATGCTATATACAAAAACATATACAAAATATATACAAATTAAACACAAACATATTAAATTTAGTACTACGTGGTGGAGTGCGTGCAGCAACATTGACTGTTTAAAACGAATCTACTAGATTCAGAGTTGGAAGCAGGGTCGTGGGCGCCGGGTCGGACGAGGCAGCAAGCGAGCAAACAGGTCGCCGCCCTCAAATCGCGACATCGCGCTAGCCGCCACCGCCTCAAATACCAAGTCAGGCGTAAAGGAAGATAGCTCGTAAATCACCCTTGGTTGCGTTGCCTTTGTTACGGCATCTGTTTCACTTTCAAATAGATCGAACCTCACGATTCCCTTATTGCAACCTTCTGCTTACTGGCGCAATATATATTGGTCGTGTCGGAATGCAAAGTCTGTTTCATACCAATAACTCTCTTTGTTCGCTTCCAAATGTGAAGTAATATAGCATGTTTCACCATGTTTTTTTTTAAATAAAAATGATGTAATTCTCAGTGATTTCTGACTGTACTTTGATTCTTCCGTCTCGTAAGTTCGCCTAAGAATTCTTGAAATATATTAACACTATGAAGTAAATTTTCCATCGAAAAATTATTATATCAGACGGAAATGAACCAACCACCTTTGGTTACTTATACGATTTATCCTTGAATGCAGTAATATCTGTTTACCACTTTAAACAATCAGAGCATAACATTTCAGAATTCTTACATTGATTCTTATTGTAATGAAAGTAACGATTGCACTTTTGTATGAAGAATGTTTGTTGAAACTTGTATCAGATGTTTAGCTTTCTCATTATATTGACTCCTCAATTATAGTAAGAACTTCTAAGTAGTTTATATTAGGGTCTCCTATGCCACGTCTGGCTCTCGACAGTATTCTAGGTGGCCCGCCTTCCCAATAACATTCCAATACATTTTCATACAGGCTGTAACATTTTATTGCAAGATATACGAATCTTGTTTCCTATTGTTACACATTCTTTGGTTCACATACCAGCTATGTCGCGTAGTGTCGTACCATGTGACTAAGTGATGAACATTTGAGAAACATTTTCTTAACAGGTGAAACAAAAATTGGGGCCACAATTAACTTGTCAGAGTCTAAAAACCAATTTCATTGGGCTCATTGAGATACGTTTTAAAGTTATTTCTGATTTATGTGTTTTAGAAATAAGTATAATTAAATTTTGAAATTATAACATACGAGTAGTCATCGTAGTAGTCCTCAATTTGCAGTAATTATTACAATATTATGTTCAAAATTGTGTGCTCAAAATGCCTGCATGTGTTTTTAAGAATTAGTTTGTGAATTGTTAACTGTTTTCTAATTAATTTAAAACTTAATTTAACAAATGGGGAATACATTCAATTCTATTATGATAATTAATTTTTGGCTCTGAAGATTCTTAAATACTTCCTATTCGGCCCTCAGTGAAGAAAGTTTGAAGACCCTTGTTTTATATTAAGTTTTTTCACAGAATCATAATCATAATCATAATAATAAATCATTCTATCTGATCTTAGGTTTATTACATATATATCTAGAGAAAAGTTTTCAGAATTTCTGTCCCTTTACTATGTATATGTACTTGAACACGGGCGAGAAATCCTAGTGTTCGCGTCCCGACGATAGCAGGATTTTCGATACTAGCCACATAGCTAGGTTGAGTGCTGCCACTACCTGGAGAAGATTCTGAAAATGTGTAGGACGGGTCGGATATCACCATCCAGTGAGAGAAGAACACTTTTCATCTCCGACGATAAAAACATGCAGTAAGATTACGGGACTAATGACTATAGCAATTGACTCGCTTTGAAATTTCAATGATCAATCTAAGTAGAATAAGTCCAGGAGTAAGTGGGTTCACAACACATTTTCACGTCGTATTCCCGTGACCCCTACCTCTCGTTTCACCATTGCTTCATCATTCCATCATATCTCTCTCTGATATATCTCAGTAATCATAATAAATGTATCACCCCATCTTTGACCTTCATCATCATCCTATTCACATCCATCCAAGGCGAGAAAGTCCGAATAAAATAAAACGCTCTACGGGAAGTAGAAAAATAGAAGAAAATATGGAGAGATGGGAAGATAGAAGAGATAAAGGAGAGAGGAGAATAAAGAGAAAAGAGAATGGAAAAATAAGGGGATGAAGAAAGGAGAGGATGAAGAGAAAGTTCGAAGACGGAGAGGGAAAAATTAATAAGGAGAAGAAAGGATGAGGAGAGAATGAAAGAAAAGAGAATATGGAGATAAGAGAAGAGTGAGAGATAAAATGAAGGCAAGAGAAGAGTGAGAGGGAAAATGGAGGCAAGAGAAGAGAAGATAAAGAAAATGAAAGTAATGGTAATTACACAATAAATGCTATTACGTTTCTTACTTTTTCATACGTAAAAATCCGTGTTCTGCCAACATCAATGTTTAACATGTGCGGGCTGGGGCGGTGAGAGGCGGGGCGGGGCGAGGCGGAGTGGGGCCGAATGAAAGGCAGAGGTGGCGGTGGAGGAATCAAAGTTGGCGGCGCGCGCCCCCCGCGAGAGCCCTAAGAAGATTTGCCTAAGCCGTGGCCCGCGCGCCAATCCGCCTCCGCCTACACGAGCCGCTTCTTCAGGCATAATTCCGCTCTCCGGAACTCGCGCGAATAATAAGAGATCTCACTTGCTATCGATCCCGCGAGGGAGGAGGCTCTGGCGGTGGCCACATGTGGTGTGTCTGCAGGCTGAATTCTAAGGATACGACTTATAATGATGTAGTTTTCTCAAGTGGAATCTCATTTTTATTCGTGGAACAGTATTTTCACAGACTTAATGAGAACTGAATTGACCAGAATAAAAACAACGATATTAATAAAAACCATAGAACTTTTATGCGTTCTAGATAACATATTTTTGTAGAATGTGGGTATGTATAACATATGTTTAGTTAGTTTTGCAATTAACATTTTGAGTACTGAGAATTTTTATTAGTCAGCAAATTCGTGAACTATTTTGTGCACTGAAGTATTCAATTTCATGATGTTTTTGTTTGAATTTTGGCTGTATGCCGGTATGAAAAACAGAATACATATCATACAACGCATTTAAATGTATACCGTTAAGTATATTTTAGAACATTTTACTTGAATTGGGAAATTCATGCTGATGAAACTTTAGATTTGGAGAATCAGCCTGAATTTTCAGTGAAACGTATAATTTAACTATTGTCTCCAGATGATTCAGAAGGAAAATAATAAGATCCAATAACTCACCGTGCAACACAACATAATAAGCAAAAACATGACTACTTTCATTTTGAATTTTGAATTAACGTCGTAGTTCCAAAAACGGTTCTTCCTCTGATGTATGATTTTCTATTTCGAAACTCTGATAATTTATCTGCAGCGTCAGATGAGCTCTACAGTTTTAAAGTATTATCTTATTGCTCGTATCTGCCGGAAACCCATTAAGATCATTTTAACTTTCGCAGTCTTACATCGAATTTATACAATAGAATTGTTTTGCCACGTTCCCTCATCAATTTTATGTAGTCACAATAATTTACTTTAATTTCCCTGAAGTATATAACCTGGTAACCAGGAAATAGTCTAAGCTCTTATTCCGTCCAATTATGCCCTGTTACTTGCAGATCAAACAGATATTAATCCTGTACATCGTCTTTCTGCGGCGCTATATAATAAATACGTTCCACTTTAACCTGCTTCACTAACCAACTCTGGCCGAGGGAACAATAACTAAAAGGTCCAAAGATTATGGAAAGCGCTATAAAGTATCACGGAAGAGGAAGGTGCGGAGATGAACGGAGAGAAATTGGAGAGGTAAATCCAATCGAAAATGCTAATAACTCAGCACGCGGTAACGGATCGGCGGCGGCGGCGGTGAGTATTGCAACACGTCGGGCCACACTTTGTCGCCCTTCCACCAGCGAAGAAAGTTGGTGGAGACGGTGCAGTTGGTGGAAACCACTGTAATGAGCCTTCTTAACAAGAGGACAAAATACGTTTGCAAATGAAATTGATAATAAATGCAAAGATAAACGATGGACAAGTTGAAAGAGTAAACATATGTGTCTGCATCGTTTCCACCAAAAAACTCTTAACATTTTTTTCTTTCTATGGTCCCCATGCCCAATTCCTTTATTGATCTGAGATCCGCATACAACGCACGTCTTTTCGGCTCTTTAAACGTCAAGGAGAGTGGTACGGATCAGGATAAAATCAGTTCTTCATTAGACCCTTAGTGTTAGGAGAGTATTGACAGCTATCCATATTGGCACAATCTATGTACAAACTCCATGTATTCTCATGGAAAACCAATATCCAAACGATCTGTGGAGGATTAGAGTGGAGAAGGAGGTAAACGTGTGGAAACCTACGCTCTCGTTTGTGGAAATGAGCTTTGTGGCCTGTTGTTCAAGGGACTACTCCAGCAACCGCGTTGAACTGATTGGAAACGGTAGTTGACCTATAGACTTCTCATCACACAATGGTGTCATTGCGCTCAAATTATTAAGCTCCTGTTTGTGTAAACTCGAATCAGAATCTCCCTCTGATCCACAAGCTTTATATTTTACATTTAAAACGTGAAATCGGTCAATATCTTGTCTTTATTTTCAAAGGAGCTCTCTAACAGGCTAGTGGCACTCTACGAATATGTTCCTATATATCGTGAGAAAGGGATTAGGATTATGCATGTTGGTAAAGCACCGTGACCTTTGGCGACGCATTGTACATTGTTACATGTATTTGCTAAGACTCAGCAGTTACTCCCTGCTGAGTCTCTCTAAAGAATTGGGTTTCAAATTGTTCGATGATATCGTCTTTTCTTGAAGTGCATATCTATAACGTATTTTTGATGTATGTTATAGTTATTTTCTTATAGGGCATATATATATATATATATATATATATATATATATTATCTTATGATCGTCCATGACATATTTCGTGTCATTAAAACACTACACAAAAACTAGGAGACAAGTGAACAAATTTCAGAAAATTTCCGGGATTGGCAGGTCAACATCAGTTAGATTATTTAATAATTTCGAATAGGTAAATTTTTCCTCGATGATTTTTTGATATGCGGCCATTTAAATATACAATAAAAAAATGAGTTCCAAAGACCTTGATGATTGCTATGTGATTATAAACTACAGAGCAACATTTTGATGGAAATGGTTTGAGCCTGCCTATTCTCAAAAATGGAGTGAATTTATGAAATTATTTGAACAATGACAATGATAAAGTTATCACGAAAACTACAAAAGTAGTGAACAGATAGTGTGTAACAAATACTATAAAAAAACTATGTATGTCTATAAGCTCTGCGAAAAATTTCAACTGATAAGTCAATTTCCAGTTTTTTAATACTTATACATCTTAACATGGAATATTTCAACACGATACTTTCATTTCGAAATTCTATCATTGATATTTTTATGCAATTGGATTTAATGGAATCCGCAATTCGTTTATGCAATCTAGGTATTGCGGAGCAGACCTGTGGGATAGTCGAGGCGTGGTGGGAATTAAACAGGGCAGAGCTGGACGAGATGGCAATGAGCAGGGGTGGGAAGGTCGGCGAAGGGAGGGCGGAATTTTGCAGGGACGAGGGCGGCTGGAGAAGCAGAGTGACGAGAAACACGGTGTGGTGTGGACAGGGTGTTTATTTATTTATTTATTTATTTGCATTTTTCACAACAGATAAAATGTATTCCTCTCTCTGCATAATAAGTATGATGAGTACAATAACTGTAATAAATACCGTGACAACACCCGGTTACTTCAACTAGTAATAGAATAAATGATATTGTAAAATTATAGATTAGTGTAAAACATAATTTAAATGTGAAAAGTATTTGAGGTATAAAAATACTAATACACATAATAGTTACATTTCAAATGAATAGTGTAGAAACTTTGGGCTTCCGCGAGTCCATTGATTCAGAAATCGTGAGAACCAGTCCCACGGCAGTGATCAGCTCTGTCATACTTTGATCGTTTCCTACAACATACGTGCAGATAAGACTTTGGAACGGGAACTATTGTCTGTGGAAAGTCGCCCGCGAATAGTTGTTTTGTGGAATGTTGTTGACAAATTGGGTACACAGTGGGTCGACCTTACTTGATGATGAACAATGACGGCTTCATAAGACTAATGATGTATGAATGTGTTTTTAAGTAATAAATGTACTGACGAGTAGTGAGTGAAGTTGTAGGGGAACTACAGACAATAGTGTACACAAATTACAAAGTGCATTATTGATGAATATGGTGGTGGAATATTAGTTCACAAGGAAACATTGTTGATTTTGGATGCAGACTTTCAAAGATCCTGTAATTAAAAGTGATTAAGTGCATCCAGCGTGCGATGGCTTCTCCAACCCGTGTATGATCATCTTTTTTCCCCAAAATCACCCCACAACCCATGTACAAGAATTCATAACTTATTAGACCAGTAGGAAACTCCTCTAATATTTTCCCCATAACTGAATAAACTGAAGTCGAGGCTAACGACAAAATAAAACACTCAATTAACCAACCCAAACCCTTGCAGCATTCACATATAGTACGAATAGTAATATTTGTATAGAGTAACTCCCATACATCCATATTATCCATTTAACAGTCGCATTACAACGATACATCGCATTCAGGGTGGGTCAATGAGAAGCCGCAGCACAGTGTTTTTCCTCTGTTTCCTTAGGCAAGAAGTTACTGTTTCATGTTTAGAACTTTAATTATTAAACCTTCCTTAACCGTAATTGTAGTTTCGTGTTTCAATCTGTATCGGATATTTACGAAACAATTCAAAACCGTGGCTGTGCAGAATTTTTTCGTGGAAACTCCCGCCTTGTTGTACTGCTATATCCACGATGAAATGTCCATAAGCACGACAAAATGTTATTTTAGTATATGTAGATGTAGAGAACAAGTGTGCATTCGGAGTAACATGCAAATGTTGAAGTAGTACTTCAAAAAAAGATAGAGATTATTTATTGCCTCTTGGATGGCTCACGGACATCGTACTAGCTTTCCGTGATGAGATCCCAGGTTTGATTCCCGGCAGGGACAAAAACAGGACTCTAGCTTTCCATAACAATAATATCTGTTTCTATGGCTGTAGGACGAAAGAAAAGCTCTGGCTAGGCAAAGTAAACTAGGTATGGTGAAGTATACGTCGTGTTTGCCATACGTCTCCCTTACTCTCAGGCGTAGTTAATAAATAAAAGCATTCCCTAGGCCTGAGAACACAGCTAGCTGGCAAAATAACGAATAAATCGATGCTTAAAATGCCAAATACATACGTCATTAGTTCTTAAATACATACATTTTTCCTTCAATTATTTTGTAATTCTGAGGTCCGACGTTTCTCCCCTCCACTCAATTATGTTCTCTGGACACCAGCATGGTATTGATTTGCGACAGATACGGTTTTGGCAAGAACGGTGCAGAGCAGTTTGAGCTCATCTCGACAGGGTTGCTGGTCGGAGGCGTCGCGTGTATAAATGACCCTCTTCCTGGCGACGATTCCCCTCTCAGCCTCGACACGTCGAAAAAAACACGTCTCCGACCTGCAGAATGTACTTCTTTGTGTAACTTCGAGAATGAGAAGACATTCAAAATACGAGGACAGAGATGAATGCTAAAATGCTGGCTTGAGAGTTGTTGCCCCAAGACAAAAATGCGACTCAATGGACGAATTAGAGATACGATACTTGCGGTTGTGCGAAATTACGTTAATGCAATTAGAATTTCGGGTTGCCTTTCATTACAACTTAACAGGTGTCAGTAGTCGATACAAAATTCTGAGAAAGAAGTATCGTCACACAATGATAATTAGTTTTTAAGGCTGTTCTGCCATTTGCGGGAAAAGGTTTATTTTTTCTTTAATTCTTTTGTTCAACAATTTTTCCTAGTTGATATAATGCATTTCCTTAAAAGACTTTAACACACTGTAGTAATTTTATTATTTACTTTTGGTGATATTTTATAAGTGTTTTGAGTGTGCCTATTCTGGCAGACTAGGCAGATTTGTTAGTGGAAGTACATGAACTGGTTATTCGCACTTTTTTATTAAATTCTTCTTCTTATTGGTAATGTTTTATCAAATACTGGACATTTATTTATGGTGCCATTTAATTGTAGAACTTTATTGGTATAAGATCTAGATAATTTGAAAGATTTCGGTGAGAAACTTTATTGCAATCTTCTGCCGTTTTTTTCTTTTTTTGTTTTCGGACGCGTTAACTGCAACTTTTCAATGCCGAGGATCAGTAGTTGCGCAAGTGTAGTGCATGTTATATCTCGGGAGGTAGCGATGTTCCTCCCCTACTAGAATATGAGATCGTTCAATGCTTACATGTTGCGACGGAAAGCATCTGCTGAGTTGGTGACTACTTCTGAAAATCGTATTCGTGTGTAAGAGATCTTGCTAATGATTACTCACCTCACGCAACGCATTCTACAGAAGAGTTTGATGTATCCGCAACTGCATTGACACCCAAAACAGTCTAATGATGTCCCCTTACACCAAATAAAACTTTCAATGCCTAAGAAATTTTCAATACTATATTTGAAGTGGTCAACAATAAAGAATACCAAGTGGATATAAATTAATATAATGAGAATAACTGGCTTTTCCCATATAGTACAAATTCCTGTTCAAAAGATTTTTGATTAGATGCTTCAAAGACGGGTGGAATTACAATACCCCATCCAATAATAACTGGAACATACGAATTTTTTAGATGGTTGACATGAGTGACGACAAATATTAAATTTCGCATTTCCAAAAGAAGAAAGACACGGCATTTTTGAATTTTCTCGTGAATACTACACAGTGCAATACACTAAGCATGGATAATTCATTGAAAGAGTCAAAGAGACAATGCGCTACAATGGATTTAGAAACCACGCGATAAAGAGTAATCTGAGAGAATAGATAGACCTTACAAATATTTATATTTCAGAGATATTTCAATGTTTAATGTGGAACTCTTAATGTGCCTACGTATAAAATCCTTAAAATAACGTAAAACAAGATATACAAAATTGGAAACATACTTGCATCATATCTGCCTGATGGGCACGGATTTTTTTCTTCTTATGCTCATATTTGTATTAGTAGTGAGTTTTTATATGCTTTTTCGCAATGAGTCTACTTTTCCTAAAAAACACAATGGAGTAAAGAAAAACTTTAAAAAATACTTTAGACAGATAAGGGTTCAACATTACCATTGTTGAACATTCTCCTAGTTTTTCTTCTCTATTATTTCTATTCATTAAAATTCACTCCAAAAATAATGTCCATTATATGAACTGTTTTTACTGGGAAGAAAAGAAAACATATAAAAAAGGAAATATTGACCTATTTCATTATTCATAATAATTAAAGATGAAATTCAATTGACAACATGGTTACATTTCATTGTGCGTCACTTGCTGTCACTGCCAAATCGTTGAAAAGGCCACTTTAACGGTTTTTCACTGCTTCACATAATAGAATGACCTAGAACTTGTTCTAAGGAGACAAGTTTTCGCCGCTCATAAAAAATGTTTTTCAATGATTTTGCATTACCGAGTCACAACTTGACGCTGCGAAGAGCAATAAGTAGTATAATTTGATGTGAGCAAAACATTTAAATAAAATGAATATGCGTATGCCTGCGTGATATTTATTGTGTGCAGTTTCTTGCATTTGAGAGCATTTGGATTGGGTGGCCAATAAGTAGACACTCGTTCTCTGAAGCAGCTGAATCCTAGTAATCCACTTTGAAATAACACCTCGGCATATGTAGAGTGGAGAAAGCACATGCCGCATTCTTCAATGTATTTTTTCATCTACAAGTCTTCTCTGAGATGACATGCTCTTTTTATGTATTCATGTTAATGAATGTTGCACAAGATGATCACATGGGTCGACAAGTAACAACGCATTCGACTAACATTGAGTGACAGGCGGTGCTCATGTGAGCAAAGAAACAATGGGAAAAAGTTTGATGCTTGCATAGCTTTCCTCTTGCTTTCGATTAGTAGAACAATTGATAATAGGATATCGCGTTTCAAAGTGCTCACCTCGTAAACTTTCCCTGAGCGTGACTTGATTTCGTAATCAATCATTTTCGCCAGCTAGCAAAAGCGACAGAAAATGCTTCATCGAAACGGTTACGCTTTTGGTACATTGATGTTGTCAATGCATGAAGATTGTTAAGAAGTCAATGACCAGTTATTTCTTTATCAACATCTGCAGCCAGGCAATTGGAGGTTCAGTGGACGGGGAACGATGTACAATAGGATAGAGGATGAGAACGAACGCGCGTGAAGAGAGCGGAGGGCGAGCGGAGGGCGAGCGGAGGGCGAGCGGAGGGCGAGCGGAGGGCGAGCGGAGGGCGAGCGGAGGCGGGGGCGAGCGGAGGGCGAGCGAGAGGGCGAGCGGAGGGCGAGCGGAGGGCGAGCGGAGGGCGAGCGGAGGGCGAGCCGAGCGGGCGAGCGGAGGGCGAGCGGAGGGCGAGCGGAGGGCGAGCGGAGGGCGAGCGGAGGGCGAGCGGAGGGCGAGCGGAGGCCGAGCGGAGGGCGAGCGGAGGGCGAGCGGAGGCGAGCGGAGGGCGAGCGGAGGGCGAGCGGAGGGCGAGCGGAGGGCGAGCGGGGGCGAGCGGGGAGGGCGAGCGGAGGGCGAGCGGAGGGCGAGCGGAGCGGCGAGCGCAGGGCGAGCGCAGGGCGAGCGGAGGGCGAGCGGAGGGCGAGCGGAGGGCGAGCGGAGGGCGAGCGGAGGGCGAGCGGAGGGCGAGCGGAGGGCCTTCAGCATAAATACGCGTGGCTGTGAGGGGTGTTGGCTGGCACGTGGTTGCCCGCGGCAGGGAAGGGGCGTGGCGGACGATTTTCCGCAACGCAAGGTTAATGCGGGCAAAAAGGCGCCCGGAGCGGCGCACCTGGCGCTCGGTAAGGAACATCCGCCGACGGCTACGCACGACCTCCAGTCACGTAAACCACTCGCGCGGACGCTGCCGCCCCCGGGCGGGACCATGCGTGGGCGGATAGGAATGAGAAGCGTTGGGGAAGCATAGCGACCCAGTGTGAAGCAACGCAGTGGACGCTACCTGGACAAATGCGTGTAAATTGGTATTTACTAAAAGGTTGAGGGTGTGACACGCAAGAGTTAGAGGCGTGTTGGGAGATTTTTTTTCTTAATTTAGCTACTGGATTTATCCACTTTTTCGTCACCAGAGCCCTGTAATAAGAGTTTTTTCTACCAAAATTCCGTCGCAGCATTAAAGTATACTATACGCACGTAAAAGTAAAATGGGGAAGTAAACAGGAAAGTAAAATTGACGTAGATTTTATTTTCGTTGATCTCTAAGAATTTTCGTATATTTCAAAAGTTACAACATCACACGAGAAAGTATGTGCTGTTCTAACCACAAGTTAAGAGAAAATTTCATGAAGTGAAGAATAACAGCCAAAAATACAAAACAGATATTCCAACTAAAGATTGAGAACTTTCCTCATTTTTCCTTAGATTTATTTTCAACTGCGGTTCAGTTTGCCCATGGCATCAACTGATTCACTGCAGCGCATCTGACTAGGAGGTCCTAGAATCGAGTTCCGTCGGTGGCAGGACTTCCGAAACAGGCTACATGGCGAGGTCGAAGTCAGTGGCAGTCTGGAGGAGAATGCCAGCGGTCCGCTGCTCTAATCGGTAGTTTTTCGTGATTTCTCAGATCAACACCAGGAGAATGGAGGAGAAATGCCCTAACAAATGTGCTACGGACCGTACGCGATGTTTCCTTGCTATTCGTTGTCCTATCCTCACCCCTTACTTACCCACACTTGTCGGGCGAGCAGTCGGGAGCTTCAAGTTTGTCCCTGCTAATGGGTATCAAGTTGAAGAAAACCGACTTGTTGGACGGTGACGGTCCGACCCCTTGAAATATATTTTATGGAAATGAAACAAAACAATCTGCTATAGCCTTCAAAAGAAATGTACTTTCTTAAATCTACAAATACTGCTTGCATCATCAAATTACACAATTCATTCGTTCTTTATCAACATTTCTTATCACTTCTTTATTTCTATCCGAATAATCGACCAACTAACACTTACTTATTAATCCTACAAGGATCAGAACACGAATAATCTAGCTTTAACAGCATCTCTCTCAACTCTCCAGCAACTGCATTCATATTGTAAAGAATTGATAGTAACCAAGACAGCAAACTTTCATGATTCTTGGGTGTTATTAAATAATCCACAATTACTTGGGGATCACAAAGGTAATTCAAAGAGAAATCTTCTATTAATGTTCAAGTCGGAAGAAAACCATCTATCTTTGGTGAGTCAATTTCATATGAGTTAGGACGTGCCAATGTACGAAGTTTTTTTACAACACATGCCCATCCTCTCACAATCACTTCAAACACGAAAACACCTGTTGCGATAGCCCAACCATTGAGCAGGACACTTAGGGCCGGTTTCAACTGCTGCATTCTCATTGGTCTCTCTCGGCGAACAATGCTGCTTGAAATCAAATTCTCCCTCATAAAATCGGACATCCACTTGGCGCGGAGGCCATTTTCCGAAGCTGCTCGCATGATCCCATCCACTCGGACAAGAAGAGGATGTCCCCGTGGCAAGTACATAACCACGTTGTAGGCGCTGCCCACAGCAGGGAACAGGAAGAATGGCGATTCTGGAAAAAATGGGAAATATTTTTTTTAAAAAGGTTGTCCATGACTAAAACATACCTGCGCCAGTATAGAGACACATTTTCATATACCATGACTTTACGATCTACATTTATTCGTAACGTTATGGAATATTATGATTTGTATTATACAAGTATTGTATTTGTAAAACTTGTAATTATATTAAAAGTATTTTTGAAAAAATTGAGAATTGAGAAAATTGTGAAGAGATTTTATAATATGTTTGAAATTTTCATTGTTTGATTAATACGTTTCAAAAAATATAATCGAATTTTAATTAAGCCGAATGGAAGCAGCACATCCACCATCCGACGAGCGTATTAACAATAGAAACACTGGTCGTAAGTAACAAATATTAAAAAAAATAAGTATTTCAGTCTTAATAGAGAATGTTGCTCCTTAAAAGTGAATTGAATCGAAAAAATTAAGAAACTGTCTATGAATTTAGTGAAAACATGTTCAGCAAATTGTTTAAACACTGAACAAATGTGAATATTCACCTTAACATCTTCCTTGATATGTATGTGGAAGACATTAACACAGAAACAAAGTGAGTTGATCATTGAACAATTTCTTACCGTTGGAAAAGAGGTAATTTACATATTACAAGGATTACGAGAATTTTAAAGTTTTATGGTGCATTGTGAGTAGTTCTTAATCGTCATAGAGGCCGAAATCTGTAATTTTGTTCAAATATTTCCAAGTATTTTGCGGCTCGTGAGATATTCTTCAGCGGAGGAGAGAAAATGAAGTCATGGCATAAACTACTGAATATGAATGTCATAGCCAATCAGATTCCATGCTTCGACTTGCGATGGAATAAGAGAGAAAGAACTATTGGTTGAATTGCCCATTATTTGTTGTGGGATGATTACCTTGCGCGCCGGCTACGTCCAGACCCGTCCTCTACTTCACTGGTGTGTGACATCGAAAGTGTCACGTAACGTTTTGATATAGCTGAAAGACACGGCTATAGATGATAGTTCAAAAGAGAGGGAGATACTCCCACGCGCTGCATTGCTTCATTAAGAACGTTTCCTATTTTTGCCGCAGGAGCACTGTGTGCTGTAGACCAATAACATACGAGAGGAGGAAAGGCTGACTTTTCCCCTCAGAGCGATTTATATCGTTTTCGTGTTGCTTATTAGGGTGCATTGTTTAAAAACTCGATCAAAGTTAATTTTCTCTTGGCCTCACACTAAAAAAATATTTTTCCCTTTAACTCAAAGCAAAAATGTATTTAGTATTTACTTTCAGAAACAAAAAAAATGAAGGGGAACTTTCCTCCTTTCCCTATTCCGAAAAAGTCGCCCTTATCAGGAGCTTACCTGGACGGTATCGCTCTGAAAGAATCTATTATAATTGTTCAAAACATGGCAGATTAATCAAAAAAAATACGGTGAGCATTGAGGACAAAAATTCAAATTAAAATGCATTTTAAAAATTTACCTGCATAGGATGTATAAACTTGTCGAGAAAAATTCTAGAACAGGGGAAATTTTTTTTTCGAAAACTCAAAACCTTTAGCCAGTTCTGGTTTTCGTTTTTCTTGGTTTAAATGTACTTGTATCTCAACTTATTGTTTTATCTTCTTTTTACTTTCACCTCATACGTAAGTACTTCGTAAGAAGAGAAGTAATATAATCGTGCTCTGGAAAAAGGTGGATTTTCGACGGAAAA
>JAHLJT010002406.1:123977217-124016833 GCA_031308135.1 Acheta domesticus | reverse complement strand
ACCCGCCCCCTGCTGCACGAGTGCGAGCGGGCGGGCGGGCTCCACCTGTCTCCAGCGTTTGCGCAAGCGGATATCGGCGAATCGCGCCGCACGTGATGTAAGAGGGCGCAGTTCGCCCAGGGCGGCGGGCGCGAACGCACAGAGAGGAGAAGGGAAGGGGGAAGGGTGGTGTGGGTGGGAGTAAGTGACAGCGTGGAGTGGAAATGTTTCGCCGGAAGGGAATGAGCCCGAGCGACGGAGAAGCGCGGGGCAAAGGTTAGGTGAAAGAATTCGTCACATCCGTCAGCACAGGTGTTTCCTCTGTGTTCCGAGAACAGGAGGAATCAGAATATGCCCTTGGAGACTGATGTGCAGAAGAGTGATGGATGGATTTCGTGAGGTGGATGCCGAAGCACATCATGTACTACATTATTTACACCGTCATTCTATGCGAAACGAGTGCAAAATGGTCGGAAGAGAAGAGTTGCTAGGAATAGTTTCGAATCGGCACAATGTGTCGAAGTACACGCGAATGATGAATGAATGAATGATGATTGAAGATGTTAATGAGTGTCGATGTACACAAGCAGTGGTAAGTGTTGGTATGTGTGCTAGAGAGAGAATACAATAAAAGTAATAAAAGAACTTGTTGAAAACCAGATATCTAATACGCAACTGTGTGGTATGTTATGGGTTGTCAAAGTTGATGGGAGGAGAAGTACAGAAAGGAAACTGGTGGGTCAGTGACGGATAGTATGATGGCGACATACTGGAAACAAGAGCTACTAATTTGTGACCTTTCCGGATGAAATCAGATGATGATTCGAAAGAGTCAGCACAATACATAAGATCAAAAATCCAAAGAATAACAAATAAGTAATAAGATTGTAAAGAATAAGATAATTTATCCTTGTAAGAACGGTTACTCAGTACTTGGTAGTGTTTAAATGCTATAAAATGTCCAGAAAATCTCCTTCGTATTCAAATGAACCTCTTCACGAAATAGACAGTGTAAGTGAATATTTACCGCAATTGGTGAGCCTTGGAGTTTTTTATTATAAGCGGATGGAATTCTATTCCAACGGTTGCTATCCGGTACCATATAATCCTTCCTCTCTCTGACCTGCACGGCCAGCTTCGTAAGCACACTCCCCAGAAAACTCCTCGTACACTCCAGTAACAACTACTAGAATGAAATATTGTACGTTACTTACCTGCAGAGCGCCCCTCGATCTACGACGACGCTGCATTTGACGCACCGATTCTGGTTCCTCTCTAGTCATAAACCAACATTTATTCATGATACGTCAATCAGTACCCTTTTCTCTGATGCCTTCAGGCGCTAACTCATCGCAAATTTTAGAGAATGGTTACAATATAAAACATTTCAATACATTATGAAGACATGAAGTCGTAGGCTTCTGCGGCCGTGTCATGTGGATGATCTTGACTGTCTTTGATAAATATCCAGATGGAAATTTCCTATTTATTAATTTCCATAAATTGTTTTTCAAAAATTATTTCAAAAGTTGTAATGTCCACTGTAAATCTTTTCAGATTAATACTGCTGTCGTCTTTCTTCCGAATGTAGCATAAATTTAAAAATTAAATTGTATACTAGGCGAGTAGCTTTTATAATTAAATGCTTTTTCTTAGCAACTTCTGTAATACTACGTATGCGCATTACAATGTAACGATTTTACAGTTTCACAGAGTATATGAATCTTATCATTTAATAAACAAAGGAAACAATGGGTTAGTTACTGCCATATTTGTTGCATATTTTGACATTTTTGTTTTGGGCGTTACTGTCTCAGAACAGTTGACTTCCTACATTGGACATTTTTGCAGATGGAACACTGAACATTCACAAGTAGACATTTTAACCTGAAACCGAGTAGTAACCTGAAATAGTGAATGTTGAGTGGATCCCCCTCAAATAGCGTACGAGTCCCATTAGTCTATGTATCGGCTCTGTTGAAACGGCAGGTGTGTGGCCTATGTTTTGCACCATGTTTCGCGAGCATCAGGAAAATTGAGAAGCGTTTTTGCCCCGTCCCCACGCACCCTGGATGCTGTAAAAGTATCTGATGTACAAACGTGCGGAGTCTAAAACAAAAGGGGGAGAAATAAATTACATTTTTGTTTCAACTAAATTTCTAAGGTAATAACACGTGTTGTTACCAGGGCTCGAATTCTGATGCCCTAAAAATTCTTAAAAATGACGTATAAAATGACTTATAAATAAGAGGATAATGACCAATAAAATGATTACAAATAAAGGGAAAATGATCTAATTTTCTTAAATACTCAAAAATATGTTTGAATATGTTTATTTGTCCAACGAATTTACAATTTTGAATAAAATTTATTATTCAAAATTATATTTAATATAAAAGCTTTATTTTATGAGAAAATAGCTCCGATTTTTCAATCGTCAGTTGTGAAAGGTCGAGGAACTTTTCGAAATTACGTATATTTTTGAGAGTTCTAAAATCAGAATTCATTGCAATACTGAAATTTCTCATATACTCGTAATATATAAAAACTTCGTTTAGTGTGTCATGGTAAATTTGTGTAACATTCACTAACAAAAACATGAAAAGGAAACAAAATGCGTAAAATGACAAAAATGACGTAAAGCCTTAGAAAATATCCTGAAAATTGAAAGATGTCAAAAATGACAAAAATAGCAAAAAAAAGAACCCAATAACTATTCATTTCTATCTCCCACAAGTCGTGATAAACATTCATTTACAAGGTTGCCACGTCTAGAATGCATCAATGAAAAAAGATGACATGTCATCAGAATTCGAACCCTGGTTATTACATAGGCAAAAGATCCCCTTTTAATGTTTTCAAGGCCCCATCTGCAATCCAATGCAAGACAATGTCTGATGTATCTTTAGAGAGCGCAGAGGAAATGTTAATGTTTTTAGAGCGTTTGCATTTTTTAAATTAATGTTTTGTCCTCCATTTCCTTCGAATTTGGAGTGAATTAATTCGTCCCTAAGAGTTATGTTCTGTCCACAATACGTCGGGCGCTAGAAGAACACATCGGCTTAATCAGTGTGTAAAAATCAATAGCAAAGAAACAATTGTAAAAGTGAACGTTGAAATGGATATCTTGGATATCCATGTGCCAGTATGAAAAACTGGCAGGTAGATAGACGTACTGGCAGAAAGTCAGACAGAGGCATACAGTCGTGGAGACAATCAATCTGGCAGAGTCAATGAGACACAGCTCATCAGCCAGGAAGTAAGGAAGGCAAGCGGATATGGCAAGATAAAATTTATTCAATCTCACATGTTGCAATTTATTGATTTCGTAGTCGCTGAGCCCAACCTTATGGATTGCACGGTGGGTTGACATGCGCTGGTGAATTGCATCAGGTGGAGCGAGCGAAGACATTTGCCAACGGCTGCTTCCCCCCTGGGATCACCCGCTCCCGCTGAGACCGCTGACGTCTTCCCTCCCTGCCCCCTCCCCCCGAGCGGCCTCGTGGGACGGCTCCGATGTCTGACGAGCCGAACGCGACGACTGACACCGTAATAACGGCTCGGGTTGCGCGAGATGGCGCCTATTGTCTGGGGCGGCGCCGCGACGCGACGTGCGCCTCCCCGGCGCCTCCCCCGCGCGCGCGCTCCGCCCAGCGAGCGAGCGACTTTGCGCTCGGGCGCGGCGGCAGGTGGGTGGGTGGGTGGGCGAGCGGACTGATTGGTGCGTGGGTTAGTAGGTAGGTGTGTTGGTGGATGGGTTAGTAGTTGATTGGGTTTTGGATGGGTGGGTGGGTGGGTGAGTTAGAAGTAGGTGGTTAGTAGATAGGATTAGTAACTTGATTGGGTTATGGATGGGTGCGTGCGTGGGTTAGAAGGTAGGTGTGTAGTGGATTGGTTAGTAGTTGATTGGTTTATTGGATGGGTGGGTGGGTTAGAAGGTAGTGAGTTAGTAGATAGGTTAGTAATTGATTGGGTTATTGGATGGGTGGGTTGGATGGGTTAGAAGGTAGGTGTGTTAGTAGATTGGTTAGTAATTGATTGGGTTATTGGATGGGTGGGTGAGTTTGTGAGTGATTGGATTAGTGGGCGGGAGAATGAGCGGTTTAGCCGGTGGCTGGTAGGACGGGCTTGCGGGTTAGTGGGTGGTTGGGTTCGTGAATGGATGGGTTAATGGGTGGGTGAGTTTGGTCCGTGGTAGCCGGGCTTGCGAGTTAGTGGGTGGGAGGTTATTGGGCGATTGGGTGTGCCGTTTTTGTTGATGGCTGGGTGGGAAGTCGGGCTGGACAGAGGCAGAAAGGGTAGACTGGTCGGCGGGCAAACGGGTGAGCGGCCGGAATGGTCGGCAGCGGAGGGAGGGGGGTGAATGGTTGGTGTGCGGGTGGGCTGGAGTGTTGTCTAGCAGGCGGACGAGCGGCTGGGTGAGCGAGTGAACGGGTTGATGGCGCGAGGGCGGGCGGACGTCGAGCGCACATGAGAGCGAACGAGGCGAGGACGCGCGCTGTAGACAGGTGAGCGATCGGGAAGGGCACGTTCGATGGATATTGGCGCAAGCGGATGTTTGTGGATGACAAGAGGCCGCAATTGCAAGAGTTCGGCAGCTACAATTGTACTTGTCTACCCGACCGACCTTGCTGGGTAATGAAAGCAGAAAAAGAAGACAATTTAGTTCACCAGCTTGTTCGTAGGAGGAGTGATAATGATACGCTAAAAACGTTTCAACATTTTCATGAGTTTGGTTTCTTTTGCCATCTAAAAAAAATCAAAATTACCCATAAAACTGCACGACTCTTCAGAATAATTTACTAAAATCTCAACTCGCAACGAAACATCTTTAAACTAAAAGTAACGTTTAAATTTTATGAATATAAAGTGCTATGGATATCTACTGAATTTTCTACTATGGTGTGAAACAATAGTTACTCAGTTGAGTAACAACAGTTGATAATACAATAGATGACACAATACAGATTACGTATTTCTATGAATGTGCTGCGCGCGAGTGAGTGTGCGGGTGTTTGTGTGTGTGTAACCAATGATTGTTTTGTTGAGATTGTTTTGTTGATTGTTTGTTCCTTTATCAAAGACAAAAATTACGAAAGAAAGCATTTATTTTAATGAAGCCACGAGAAGCATTATTTTCTCTTTAATTTTCATGTTAGATGAATACAATCACGTCCTACAAAAGAACAGCCTCAAGAAGATAACCGTCAGGCGAATGACACAGGTTTTTTCCTTCATGTATACACCAAGTTATTATAATCACTTCTTAGTTCTAAAATATCATAATTCATTTATATGAGAGATTAACCTGTAACATTATTTTAATTTGCCAAAATTGAAACAAAATGTATTCTTAGTAATTGTAAATTCATATTTGCATTTAGTGTGATCTGGAATAGAGACACAGAGCAGGTCATCCCTTCCAGACAAATAAATACGTATCACAAACATCTACTACCGTATAAATTGATGTGCCCACAAATGAAAGAAAAGCTGACGTGGTTCAGGGCATTACTGATTCTACTATCGTTCCTCTGGCCGGCAGGTTTTAAGGTTCCTGACGGTGGCAGTATTCTTGACACTAGTTAGACAGCTAGCTTGAAATTGGCCGCTGTCTGGAGGAGAATTCTAGAATCGGGTGCTCTGATCGGTAGTTTTCTGAGGTTTTTTTCTATCACAGGCTAAAACCTAGTGCCTAGTTCGAACTAGCTGGTGGCGAGAATCCTCCCACCGTCGGGACTCAAAACTCCCGAACCTCCCGGAGAGAGGGAGGCACTGCAGTGACGTCAGTTGATGTCCTGTGCCACTTCAGCCAGTACGCGCTCCCGAGAGCAGGTGGCAGACGGAGACCTGTTGCAGACGGTCGTGACCGCAGTTTTCATGGCGGATTGAAGGGTGGCGTTCCTGAAAGGATATGCTGTAACTAACGTCCCTCCCACTCCTCTAGCCGACCGCCTTTTCGTCCTTGTTGCGCTGCCCGCCTGGCGGAACTGTGACAACACGGGTTTATTGTGAAAAATGGGATCGTGAAGATTGTTCTGAAGAATTGAGCGAATTCGTCTAGTGTTCTTGCGACGTATCAGACGGTTAGGATGGCCATGACGATTAGGACGTGCGTGCTCGAGGGGGTCTAGATGACGCAACGTTTCTGACTTTTTGTGATGTCACAAGAGCTACCATTGTCTTAAGCGAAGTTGAGAAATATGATTCTGTCACCTTCCTGTGCAATCTGTTATTTAAGGTTCGTTCGTCGTTTTCGTGTTTCAGGTGGCCATGCAATATTTTCTTAAGATGTTCTTCCTTTGGCCCTGTTAGAGCGTTTCATCTGGAAACGTACTATTTCGCAACATTTTGAGTCACAGCAACAGACGAGGAATGTATTTATATGGTTTTGTTCCCATCGAGAGGTGTGTTTTATATGTTCGTCATGAATGTGGCAAACGTTTATACAATTGGTATCATATTAATATCACTCTGAATAATTCAAATTATTGCACAATTAAAAAAGCTAAATTATTCTTTAAATTCTCATTCGCACTTAAATCAATGTTAAATATTCAAGTTTATTTTGAAACTTGAGAGACTTCATTCATGTGAGAACGAATGAAAAGATCCTCTGACACTTTCACAATATTCGATTTCAAAGTGAGGAGACTAATGGAGCTTAATTGTTTGGGAAACCCGCAAAAGGTTCAAAGAAGAGCGAAACTTAAAGCTAAAGTTAAGAATATGAAATATTACTAAATACACTTTCGACTTAGGTCTAAGTGGGGAAATCTTAAAACAAGGGTATTTTTTTAAACAGCGTATTTCTTGACAACGATTAGTGTGGTTTGAAAAGATTCAAACTGACACATAATTACGATTTTTAACGACTTTCTGTTACAAGGCAGAAACGTTTTCTTTAAAGGATAATCGGTTTTAAAATACGAATTTATCAGCTAAAGTGTGTATTGATCCATTAACAAAATTAATGATTTGAAATTTTTCGAGTACACTAAATTTCAGTAATTGTGTTTCATAGCTTAAAAATCCTGTATTTTGCTTCTAAAAGCATGGAGACATGGTACTGTGTCTCTATAATCGCAAAATCTGAATTACAACAAAATAAAATGAAGATAAAGTAGAAGCAATTAATAAGTACTTTACTCTTATATTCACTAAAATTTTATATAACATTCATAGTGACGTAAATGTGATGAAGTTCTGTAAAAAGCAAAAACTGATATTGAAGTAAAATGTACTTTCAATAAATTGTTAA
Source organism: Acheta domesticus (assembly GCA_031308135.1). NCBI lineage: Eukaryota > Metazoa > Arthropoda > Insecta > Orthoptera > Gryllidae > Acheta > Acheta domesticus. The sequence goes on along the minus strand of JAHLJT010002406.1, from coordinate 124,009,593 downwards.
TTCCAGAAGTGCCATTTGTTTGCTTATTTTTAACGTTGTTGATTGCTGTTTGCGAATGTTGAAAACGTTGTTTTCTTTAGTGCTGCATATATTGGAAATAATATCGTAAAGTTCTTAAATCTGTTGCAATACAAACGTTCTAAGGAATAAGAACAAAAATAAGCAGGAACTTGTTCTAGAGCAAATTTTTTAGGACTGTCAAAAAAATTTAGAGGACAGTTTAAGAATATACCATTATTTTAGAAGAACTCTCGAAAATTACTGTTACAACGTTCATAATAACGATGTTAGGCAAGATATTGGCGCGTATGCGTCTTTAATTCTTCGGATTCTTCTACATTCTTCTCATTATTTTGCCTTGCACGAACACCTGTCACCCATCGCCCCATGATGATTCAGTTTACGTACGACGGATGCTGTGGAGACGATCGCTTCAGATGCACGCCGGGAGATAGTCGACCAGTGCAATCATCGATTATAAAGCCCGTCTACAGCCATCGCGCCATCCCACCATTACCTTCCTCCCACTATTTCCTCCCCGCCCACCCCCTGTCCTTTCGGTCCATCACCCGCTCCTGGTACGCCCGCATTGCCTTCCTGCCTCTCTGCCCATCGCCCCCACCCCGACATTTCCATCTCGCCCTCCTGGCCATCTCTATGCCTCAATTCCTTCTCCTCCAACGCCAACCCTTCATCCACTCCCTATCACCATCCCTCCCCTTCCGCCCCCGCCCTCCCCATCTGTGCGATTCGATACTAGACACGGCTCCTTGCCTCTTCCTCCTCGCCCCCCGTCCTCCATGCCCCTGCGTCATCACAATGTCGCCCGCCACGCCATTCCCATTCTTCCATTCCTTTTTCGCCATCCCACCCTTTCATCCCGCCAACCTCGTGCCGCTCTGCCCATCCCTCCCCCTCTCGCAATTCCGGCTGCGCCTCTCCTTCCCTCTCCAGGGGAATCCCTCGCTAGCCGTTGGGTGTGTAGGTCGGCACCAGATCTCACCATCCTGCAGGGAAGGAACCATCATTCCCAGCATATAACATTTTTCACTACACTAATGCTCACTGGACTAATGGTCATAGCTGTTGCAGGAAAACATGAATTAATCAATCAATCCTTCCCTTCCCGTTTCCCCCAAACCCCTCATTGCATCCCGCCTTCTCGCTCGCCTCTTCCCGTCCCACCCCTTTCTCGTACCCCACCCTCCGACCCTCTTCGCCCGCCCCCTCCCGGCGCCGGCGGCGGCGGAGCTCTGTTGGCGGCGATCGCTGTTTGCGAATGCAAATGAGCGCCGCTGAGTGACGGCCGCCGCGGAGGTTTCGCCCGACGCCAAGTGGGGCGATGGGCGATGGGGCGTGCTTTTGCGCACGCGCTCGCGGATGCGGATCCGCTTCCCGCAGCCGGATTGCCGCGGACGCCCCGCCGCGCAAGGCGCTGCCAAACCGCAAATGTCTACTCGCCGATCATTGCAGGTGTTGCGTTCATGGTGCTGAAATGTGACCTCGAAGGTAGTGTGGCGAAGTCAGGCGGAACTGTAATTGGGACGTTGGGCATCGAATCAAATCATATATTTCATTCACCTAATTCAATTAATATGCAGATTTACTTGCCTCTGCTATATGTGAATTGAGAATTTGTACTCTGAGCAATTTATGTACAGTATTTGTTGTGATATTTTAAATATATTTCACAAAATCAGTCGGCAGAGTTCGCTATATAGTCTCTTCATCCAAAGCCAATGTTGCATCCTCATAAACGTTTCAGGATTTTTCTACTACAAAATGTTTTTATACAAGGTATGTTCAGACTTGAAACAATTTCGTTAAATAGGTTGAAGGCTTGGCAACTAAGGCCTTTAGCCAACTTGAAACCATTGTCGGCACAGATGATTAGGTACAGTTTTGATACTCTTTAAAATGTCTTTGAAAAAATAATACAATTAATATTTGTTTATTTCTTCCTATTTAAAATCGTATCGATTAACCTTTGTTTCTACGTCCGGTATTTCATTGGATACTAGAATGATCGGCTACTTGGAAAACGCAGGCAAAGTGACGTACTCGCATCGTTGACGAGACAAACAACATTTTGAATATTATATATGCTTATACAGGAACCAATAGTATGTAATTTATTTTGTGTACTGTGTATAGTATATATTGCATAGATATATCAACATTGATCAAATAATTAAAAGCAGACTCAGACATTTGGGTGTTATTTTAAATTTTATAGTGGAATCAGTTATGGCTGCAGAGATGCCTCCCGCAATTTGAATTCATTTGATTTATTTGGTCAAAAAAACAATAAAGACTGTATGTGACTAACTGAGAGAAGATTGTCTGCGCATTTTTTTTTTGAGTTCCAGAATCCCTCTTTAAAAGTTTAACTATAAATACGATAGTTGAAAGATGAATAAAAGTTAAAAAGCAAACCAAATAATAATAAAAGTTAAAAAGCCCGAGATTAGCAACATTTTCAAATTAGACATTTTCTTTCCCGATAACATATTTGCTAATGGTAAACGAACTGCAGATTTCATTTTTCTGCATTGCTAACAAAATACTAACTCCCCCTCATCTCTACTCCTATGAAATTAGTATTGTTTAATGAAGTCGTATTTCATAGCAGTGCGGATTTACCTCTTCTTAGAAATATTTTATTGCCCTCCATTGGCAGCGAGTAAGTTTCCGAAATCCATTAAAATTCCTAAAATTAAAAATTATATTCTACTGATGTTCACTTTTCTTCATACAGGGGCACATGCCCTTATTAATTATTATCGTTTGTTTATTATAATTATCGTTTGTTTGCATAAAACATATTAAAGACAAATAAAGTAAATATTTGTAGATTAACCTATTAAAAAAATCAGCAGACCCACATAAAATTTGCAATATCTGTTGCGCTGTTTTTAACAGATGTATCGTGCGTAACAAAAAAGTTACCATTTAGGCTCATAAAACCCAATTTTCACCCTTCACGGGTTTTTTTCTTATGCCTTAGTCTATCAAATGAGGTATATTTTGATGTTGTATTTGAGTTTTGAAAATGTATCTCCTAATTCCCTAATAAGAGTGATTACAGACGTACAGAATCTCGAAATGCAAATAAAATTAAATTGGTAATTTCTTTAGTCTTGCACAGTTCCAAGTCTATGATGTCACTCTCGGCCCATGTTCCGGCGGCTCGAAATTAGGTTTCAATTTTAAGCTCTTTTAAAGCAATTTTAAAACTTCTATTTACAAAGCCCCGAATTTTCACTAGGATTCAACGAATTACAATTCAGAGTAAGAACGGGTCTTCATGACTTTCATCTTAAATACAAATGATATATCACAAATAAAATTCCAAGATGATACCCTTTTATTAATTTGTCTAGAAAGTAAAAATTGGCCAATGATATAATACAAACGTTTAAACATTTTTTACACGTATTCTTTTGATTCACGTATCATTTTAAATATGAGTATTATACTGAAACTTTGTTTAACAATTTTATACAAAAATGTTATAATATATCTTTCTGTAGTAGATTTAACTTCTGAGCTTTAAAAACAAAATATACTTTTGACTGATATTATCAATGAAAGAAACAGATATATTGTAGTTTATATAGACACTTCATGTACGATTTATGTGCAAGACCCATTAGGAAAGGCCCCAGAGAGAGATCCGCATGATGACCTCAGAGTGAATCAATTTTACCTGTCACTCAAATGATAGAGCCTACGCAGGTTTTAATCACATTCTTGTCTACGTATTCCTTGCCTAAGCGGCTTCAAAGAAATGCCCGTCCATTTTACACTATAAATCTTCAACGGAGTCCACTCGCAGTATGTGTTAGTATCACATATCACATGCCGGAGGTAGATGGCAATCCTGTGCCTGCCCAACTTCAATAACTGACAACGCACTCACGGTATCGGCGATATCAATCTTATCCTCAATAACAAGAACTGGTTTGCTGATAGGTATTGAAATTAGGTCTCGCATCGAGAGAGCTACTGGTCCTCCCTTCTATCCGGCTATTGCCCTCAGCATTCAAAGAATTCTCCATGATCGTGGATTCTCTGGCGCACTGAACCTATTCATATTCACTTGATGAGGAGATTCCCTGCTTCATTACTTGCCCTGTTTCACGGGTGCCTGGATTCCAATCATTCCACTAATAGCTGCCAATGCATCGATTCACATGAACATGGAGCTAATCTCTCATTAATGGATGATTTTCATCTTCGGCTGTACCGTAAATGCGTTGAGGGGTTGCGCAACTACGGAGAGCTAGCTGTACGTACGATGGAAATTATTTCGAGAAACTCCCAAAACCCGCCAAAATAACGTCAACAAACAATAATATTGATTTGTTAACTTAATGCCGTTCTTCGAACACAATATTGTCGTTGAAAAGTTTTTAAAAAATTGAGAATATTTCGGTGTCAGAATTCTGATAAAAATATCAGTGTCAGAATTCTGATAAACAACAGCATTTAAAATATTTTGTATATGAAAGAATAAATAAGGAAAATATTAGCATTGCTTGTCACAAACGTGTTTTAAAAGAAAATTGTTTGGTTTTCTTCTCATGCATTTTAACTCATTTGCATTCAGTCTCGGTAAAAGGATTGTCCACGTGACCTACAGTATCTGTTCAAATATTACTCGCGCGGGGTGATTGAATACTCCAAGCCCTATATTTTTTGTGTTCTAGCTATTCGGAGATGGTAATAATGCAATTCGGAATTTACATTTTTCAATGAACTCTAAGAAATACATTTTTTTGTTCACGTATGTGTAATAATTCGAGGTACAGTTTCAAAATATTTGGGAGGGTTATTTACATCTCGCGCGAGCATCTGTGTAACTTAAACTTCTTTATTGTTAGAATAATGTACACGCACGATATCTCTGTATTCGCCATGCATTCAAAGTAATACTTAGGGAGTTGGAGGTGAAAATAAGACTTTCGATTTTTAGGGTCGAAAACCTCCCATTTTGGGAACCTAAAATAGGCTTTTAATAGGCGAAAATATGCATGATAATTTCCAATTCAAAATAAATTGATACGAAAACATCTTTTTGGAATAAATTTCAAGGTTATTTCAAATTATTTAATTGTACTTTTATTTAAATGTCACTTCTAGGTACATGAAAAATCGTAGCAATGGAAAGCAAAGTGTACTTATTATCGTAATTTGTACAAGAGAGACACAGTTACCTGTCTTTTGAGAATTACTTCATTTTGTTAAGTTTAATGATATGAATGATTGCTTATCTGCTTTCAGCATAATTGACAAAAAATTAGTCTCCCCTGCATTAGAAAACAATAGAATTAGGTAACACTGTGTCGGATGAGAGATTTTAGTGGTTTTAGAATTTTTGACTATCAGCAGTCGTCTGGCAATTAAATTCACTCGCAGAGTGAGTTGTGTAAATTTTAAAATGTATGTTAGTAAAATTTAAGGATTAAACGATAGAAAGAAATAGAAATATTTTCTAAATTAGTAGAATGATTGATAGAATTTTATAACGCTCAGTTACAGATTAGCATTAATTCTGTTAAATTCATTACGAAACAAACCTAGCGAAATAAACTGGATTGTAATTTGGGACATTCCTAATAATACGAAGCGCTAAAACCTGTTTGCGATGATGATCGGAGCCCGTAAATAACAGAATTGTCTTTTATAAAGACGATTCTGCTGTCAAACAGGCTAGTATATAGTCAGAATAATACAAAAACACTTAAAATGATATAATTATTGAACGAATAAGCATTTTACGATGATTAATAGTGATATAGATATTTTAGGCATTGCAAATATAGACCGTACTAGGAAAACCCGGCAGACGTTGTTCTGCCCTTCATCTCCCTCTTTCCCCTCCCATCACCGTTTCTCACTGTCTCTCCCTCCCTCCCTCCCTCACCCTGTCCCTGTCTGTCTCGGTGTGTCTCTGTCTCTGCCGCTCTCTGTCCCTCTCATTCACATTTACTTGGAGATTCTGCACGTCTCTGAGCAGGTGAAGTAATATCGGGAAACGCCGTACCAGCAAAAATGTAATAGAATGCTCAGGAAGAGCTAATTTTCTAGATTACGTTATGAGAAACGTTTCAAAATTTTAGTGTTTAAGGCCTTAGAACGCCTCGTATAGGAGATATTTAACGATATAGATTCAAAATGCTGCCGAGTGTGTTGTATGTTGCATTTGACGTGAATATGTAGTGGGTATGTAGTGAATATGTAGCGTCATATAGTGACGATAACCAATGTCTTTGGAAATTATGCCTAACACAGTAGAGGATTTTGCTGAAGTAGTCGAAGCTTACGAGACCTATGACTGTTCATAGGTCACCAATTCTATCTTCAGAATAATAGTTACCGAAGCCAATTTTTTTTATAGGCGGAGTATCGCCACCCATTAAATACTATTCTTACTCTAGGATCAGAAAACACCTTTCCCGGTAGCTGTGGTTCATTTGCTAGAACTCATAGACCAGGCGCTATACATATCTGGCAACGTAACCAAGCCTGTAAAACTACGAATATACTAACAGTTGTTTTTGGCAATATCCAAAGAATCTTTATCGCCGTATTATGGTATAGGGTTCCTATTTTGCTTTTCATCTTAACGTTTACTTCACGAAACAGGTATGAACTTATTAGATTGTGTATTTTCCCTTACTGAAAATTTCCACTTGAGAATAGGTGTGCGCGCAGGGGAGGGGGGCATGGCCTCCTTGAACATTTTGAAAGGGGCTTCGTGGTCTTACGTAATAAAACAGAAATTTCGTTACAGTCAAGAAAGAAAGAAATAATTATAAAAACTGTACACAAAACCGTTTTTTGGAATAAAACATTTTGTCTTCAGACGGGAAATAAACTCTTCGGACAAGAAAAAAATGTTCTCCTACAAACTGACAATTTTTTAGATGTTCCTTTTCTTCTTGTGCACCGGCAATACAATATTCAAAAAATTCGAGAAGTTCGTCGCAGAAAAGCAGGCGCGCGCTTCAACTTTCCTTCCTGAAGTGTCGGCGCCCGGAGCGTGACTGGCGCGGCGCGTGGGTGGGCCCGGCGGGAGGGGGCGGGGCGGGGCGGGGCGGGGCGGGGCGGGGCGGGGCGGGGCGGGGAGAGGCGTGCGTGGGTGGCAGAGGGCGCGCTGCGGACGCCGCGCAGATTGCCACCGCGCGATAGCACAGGCGGGGAGTCTTCGCAGGGCGCTCGGGGTCGCCGCTGCCACCACTGCCGCTGCCGCCGCCTCCACCTACACCATCGTCGCCGCCGCCGCAGCCACTACCGCCGCCGTCACCCCCGCCGCCGCCGCCACCCCCACCGACACCACCACCGCCGCCCTCGCCGCCGTCCCTGCCGCCGCTCCCGCCGCTGCCCCCACCGTCGCCACCACCGTCGCCGCCGCCCCCGTCCTCGCCGCCCCCGTCCCCGCCACTCCTACCGCCTCCACCGCCATCCTCGCTGCCGCCACCGCCGCCACCGCCACCACCGCCCCCGCCACCGCTGCCGCCCTCACCGCCAGCTCCACCTCCAGCACCGCCACCGCAACCGCCGCCTCAGCCGCCGCCGCCGCCACTAGCTGGGAGAAAGTGTTGTCGCGGCGTGGGCAGGTGCACAGCAAAGTCGCCGCCCCGTGCGGGGGCGGGGCATGCCGCCCACGCATAGCGGGCGCAACGCCCACGGCAGCCTCTGTGTCGCCCACGTTATCCACGACGTTGACGACGTGCCCTATGGCTCTTGAGAAACCAGCCCCAGACACCACGAGCACTTTTATTTATTCCGTTGATAATAGATAAATTATTATTGAAACAGATATATTAATTATTTTAGAATTACGATATTGAAAATTATCTATACAAACGCGAGTGATCCTCCTTGCTTCGTCCTAAATTCGTTGCAGAAGCCCTTTAAAAGTCCCCTTTTAACTTTCTCTTAGTTACTTCGTAAGAAGAGAGAGTATTGTAATTGTGCACTGGAAAATGGCAAAATTTTGGCCGAACACTCCAGTCCGACCCTGCTAACGAAAAGTGGGTAAATCTGGTTCCTACATATAGTAAATTACTTCCTCTAATCTGTGGTGTAGCCAGAATCCATGTTTTGCAAGTCCTTGAAACAAAAAAATTGACAGCAAAATGATTGTCAGTTCATCTGTCCCTCCATCTACACTACCGTCCGTCTGTCCGTATGTAGCGAAAGCTAGCACCTAACCCGTTCAGCAGATTTTGTCCAAAACTGATATTCCGCGATCGATTTGAACGTGAAGTGGGATGTTTCAAAAGCATATTTTAATTTTTGAAGATACTTTGCATAAAGTCTGAAAAACTTTTTTAATATCTTCTCAAAAATTGCTCAAATTTTTTTGATTAAGGTTTGTCCTCGGTTAACGTAAAGAACGCTTAAGAAAATGAGGTAGATCTCATGTTCGTTGAAATCCCTGATTTTTAGAAAATTACAAAAGTGCAATTTTTAAAGTGCCTTGCTTCTACGATATTGAAGGTAAATTTTTTCCTGAATGAAATCTTTTCTTTAACGATAGATCTAGTAATTTTGCATAAAATGTGAGTAATTTTATTTTCTTTAAACAACTTTTTCTCAAAAGCGCTCCAAATTTGTTCTTTAAATTTTCTCCAGATATGTATCAAGAGACAGAAAAATGTGTTGGTCCCATGTTCGGCGAACTCTCCGCGTTTTCGAAAATTGTAAAAAGGTAACATTTCAAAACTGGAAAGTTGAAGCTAGGGACTTTTGCCCCAGGCAAAGTTTGTTGTAAAAATAATTTCATTTAAAAAGATCATGTACAATTTTTTGATAAAACGAGTATGATTTCGTATAATTTGTGTAATTTTCTAAAGTATGGCTGAAAAACCGCACTAACTTTTTTCTATAATGTTTCTCCTCATATGTAACAACAGATGGTAAAATATATGGTGCTAGTAACTATTTCGGCTAATTCTCCGTATTTTCGAAAATTACAAAACTGACGTGTTGGAAATATTGGGTTGAGACAATTACCGTTGGCCTGAATTCGTCTCACGCGTCGCTTCTCTAGCGTAGTGGTATGGCTGACGGCGAGTTTAACTCGGAGGACCTGAGTACGAGTCTCGGTGTGGAAAATAATATTTTTTTGCCGGATGAAAACACTTTTGCATGTTTATATAGTAATATAATATGGCGCAGCACTTGGAAATAATGCGAGAAAGCATATGCTGATGCTGTCGTAGCACCACTATTTTTTCAACGTCTTGCCGCAAACAAGTGAAACCTACTGAAAGAGAAAATAAGGAACAAAAGAACAAAACGGTATTTATTTACATGTAGATGATCTAAAATTAGAGATCAAGATCGTGTGCAATGGCAAGTCATTATTTTGTTATTTGTAGCCCATCTTTTTTAAGTTCATGTTGTACATTCAAGTTTGTCCTAATAATGTTCGTATTTTGCTTTGGCATTTTGCCATAGCCTTGCATGCCTAAGAAGTATAGAAGCAAACAAGGATATTACACAATTAACCTATATAACGATTAATCTTGATAAACCATCCACGTCCTTCCATTAAATTAAATATTTTCGTTCGTCAAATTACATAAGAAAAAAATCGTCAAAATACCCAATGTGAAGAGTTTCTCTTGATTGAAACAGGATCGATGAGTTGCCATTCGTCACGCTTTCTGTAGGCGAGTATTGACTGTTGCACCATTTAGAATGAGGAAGACATCAAAACCTCGTCAACAACAGTTTTATGTGCAAGAATCTTCTAGACTACTCGCAGTTTCATCAAGAAACGTATAACGTTCATTAAAAACGTAATAGGGTTGAGTCAGAATACGAATACTTGGTGAAATAATCATTACCGAAGACTGGCAAATTGTCTTAAACACGATATCGATAAATACGAAATAGTGAAGATAGATTTAATTTTGTTACATTTTTTCTTGTAGTACCAAGATTTTTCTATCCTGGGTTATACCAAATGTGAACTAATACTTCCTACCTCAAAAAAATAAAGTCGTTATTACATTAACAAATTATTTTTTGATGAAAAAGAACTACTTGTATAATTATTTTTAAGAGTTTGGAATTTAATTCAAGAAGTCTAGATCTAGTTTTACCACTTAAAATTGTTACTTCACTTATAACTTCACTTATGCTTGTTTTGTAACATGATGCACCAGGACAACATACAGCAAGTAGATTTACGACTTTTAAATAAATTAGGTTTCACATCTTATACTAATTTGTGTAAGATTCTGAAGGGTTTCCTGTGAAATGTACACGTCACGTTTACATTTCATGGTGCTTTCTCCCTGGACGCTATTATTCTAAAGCTGCTCGGTGACACATTTGTCGCGTGTGTAACTGTTGCATCGTTCTTGTGTTAAATATAGCCCTGCGGGCGACGGTCACAGAGGCTTAACTCAAAACTCTGCTTGTGTATCCGACACTAGCTATAACATACGTTCCATGTAAGATTTGTAACGAATGAATAAAGGTAAGTTCTGTATTTTATTATGTTTTTAATACATTTACGCTTGCATCACATATCCCACGCAACTATCTCGACTTCGTTCCCAATTCGAGCAATTTCCCATTTCTTGCCACGTACCAAAGAAATAAACTGGTTAATGTAGTAGGCGTTCAATGCTCAGAACGTGTGTACATTCCAACCTGTATTTTGTAAAGACTGTAAATTCAATGCCACATTTGCGGCATACAAAAGTAGCTTGCACAATTAACTCCTACCCTAATCAGATCCCGTATTCTCCGGAGTATAGAACGACTGAAATGGCAGGTAAATATGAATGAGACCATGTGAGAGTCCCTGACGGCGAATATGGAAGTGAAATTTGATTGGTAACTCTGAGATCCCGTAGGTGCCAAGGATTAAAAAATCATTCCCAAAATAAACCTCATCCAAAGAATGAATTACAATAAATGTTCATGTTACCGGAAATTGAAAAATTGAAAAAAATTGAAAAATTACAAAAACACCCGTTGCAATATTAACGGAAACAGATATTTTCTTAAACCAGCAAACAAGAATGCATTGAACACAGTTTTATTTGTTCAGTCTCTAATTTGAGATTGGAGGTCGTAATTGGCCGTATAACGTGGATTTCAACATTCTATCACAGGTGCAATCAAACTGATGTCTTTTACACCATAAGGGCAGCAATATCCGAGGTAACGGCACAAACATAAGAAGCCCATAAATTGCAGTTTCATTTTACGGAGGCATTCTGCCTCGGGCGTGTAATGTCTTAATGGCAGGAGGAAACGGTAGAAGTGATGGTAGAATCATGATGGGCAAATCGAGCTCGGGTTGTAGAGTAGTGAATGCATCAAGTTATCAAAAGCCAATGCTCGAAGACCATTGCCATTACAATATTGTGGACATGCTTGTTGGCACACGTCTGTTTTGCTGACTTGTCATATGCAGTGAACGATCTCTCCAAATATATAATGAATCGTCCAGACAAATTTCATGTTGTACATTACGACAGAAGCAACAAAACATGTATTCCTGTGGACAACGAAAATCCGGTTTTATGGACCTAAAAGGCATCGTTTTTGAGTTTTGCATGAGTGTGAATTGCTTCCAGAGTAAAGAGCGATGAGAATTATACCGGTCCTGCCTTTCCCTTTGCCCCAGTGGTAATTTCGGTGGTGTAATGGTTAGCGTATCGGGCTGTTATACCCAAGTAATCCGGTTAGTTCAAATCTGGTTATAGTGGGGGATTTTTAAAGACGAAAAATTCCTTCATAAGCCTTCCATCGGAGGGGAAGTAAATTCGACTGTCCCACATTTTAGATTTATTTCACGCAAAAAATCTAGCCAAAAAGAAGCCTTTGAGTTAAATTCAAATCGCCCATTTAGACATCAGAGTTATGACACCTCCTTTCGCTGCCAGATGGCAAAAGAAGCTTAACGAAATTTGCGTGGTCAGGCATGCCTGATCATCTCTAAGTGAAAGAAGCCATCGTTATCAATCAATTATAATCTATGAACGTCTATTATTTTCTCTAAAAATATGCTTGGTGTGACACAGTGAGGGAATTTTCTATCCAACAGTAGCACATTTACAAGTGTTTTGTATTTAGAGGTATATTTAGAGGGTATGTACTAAAATGTATTATTTTGTGATAAACAATTTATTTGTCTGAACACAGAAGTCATTCCAGTTGCAATATAAATTTTATTTTCTCGCATTCTATTTATTTAGTATTATAATACTACTGTGGTATTTTTATATTAAATTTTATTTTACATTCACAGACGGTACAACGTTCAGCCGTGAGGCTCTTCAGTTGATTCACCGAGCAACTTTGTATCAGCAAAGTGTGAACGGGGTAACTTCTTGTTACCTCCGTGATAGTGATTTCATGGGTTATACCTTCAACCAAGGTTATTACGAGGAAATTTTGTTAGAGAACAATGACAGGGTAAGAAAGGAAATACAATGGGAGGGACAGGTAATTGTTAGAAATGTTCTTACCTTATCAATTGAAGGAAAATGTGAAATGGGTGTCTCTTTCTTAGGTGGGATACTGTGGTAAACGGCAAATTTTCGGCAGAAAATCTTATATTATGGATCCTTGCTAAAGAAATATTTGTGTACAGCAAAACTTCTGTCCGTCCGTCAGTCTATGTACAAAGGTAGCAGATAAACAGTAGGTATATTTTTCAACAAAAGTGATATTCTTCGATCAATCTTCTTGATGTCACGGTCTCTTAAATTTAAATTCTCTTTAAATTATTTTAATTAATCTTTAAATTTTCCTTCAATTTATCTTTAAATTTTCCTCAATTTATTTTTAAATTTTCCCTCGAATAAAGCAAATTACGTTTATAAATAAAATGGCGCAAATCCTGTTTTCATTAATATCTTGAATTTTCGAAAATTGCAAAAGTTTCAATTCTTTTGGCGTCTTCCTACAGCTACAATTCTGAAGTTAGAGATTTATTTTGTAATAAAATTTGTTTTTCAAAAAGAAATTTTTCATTAAGATCCTGTACAATTTTTAAAACATGAAGAATTTTTGCATAATTTCTGATGCAATTTTAAAAACAAGATTTTCTAAAAAATGCTCCCAATATTTTGGTATTTTTTTCGAATTGTGCAAGTATGCCTATAAAAACGACGTAGTTTTTCATTTTTGGTGAACACTCTGAGCATTCGAAAAATTACAGATAATGCGAGAAAGAGTGCGCTGTTGAGCACTGGTAGATTCAGATTTAATATTGTTGTTCAGTCCCTTGTTAAATTTTGGACTACCACAATAATACTTCAAATTCTTATAAAAAATTATTAGTTCATCTTATACGACGTTTTGCAGACTGTTTTGTCTCCCTCATCAAATAAAACTGAAAATTTAATTGCAAATTTGTTCGAAATATTGAAGACAAAATTAATTTTCACATTATTCATAAAAGCTTAATTAATCATATAAATTAATCATATAAATTACACAAAATACAAAAAAGTATTACAAATCTATTCTGTGCCCAATTCAATGAAAGTTCACCTGTTAAAAACTAAAAGTATCTTGAAAGCTAAAAGTAATGCTATATACAAAAACATATACAAAATATATACAAATTAAACACAAACATATTTAATTTTAGTACTACGTGGTGGAGTGCCGTGCAGCAACATTGACTGTTTAAAACGAATCTACTAGATTCAGAGTTGGAAGCAGGGTCGTGGGCGCCGGGTCGGACGAGGCAGCAAGCGAGCAAACAGGTCGCCGCCCTCAAATCGCGACATCGCGCTAGCCGCCACCGCCTCAAATACCAAGTCAGGCGTAAAGGAAGATAGCTCGTAAATCACCCTTGGTTGCGTTGCCTTTGTTACGGCATCTGTTTCACTTTCAAATAGATCGAACCTCACGATTCCCTTATTGCAACCTTCTGCTTACTGGCGCAATATATATTGGTCGTGTCGGAATGCAAAGTCTGTTTCATATCCAATAACTCTCTTTGTTCGCTTCCAAATGTGAAGTAATATAGCATGTTCACCATGTTTCTTTTTAAATAAAAATTGATTGTAATTCTCAGTGATTTCTGACTGTACTTTGATTCTTCCGTCTCGTAAGTTCGGCCTAAGAATTCTTGAAATATATTAACACTATGAAGTAAATTTTCCATCGAAAAATTATTATATCAGACGGAAATGAACCAACCACCTTTGGTTACTTATACGATTTATCCTTGAATGCAGTAATATCTGTTTACCACTTTAAACAATCAGAGCATAACATTTCAGAATTCTTACATTGATTCTTATTGTAATGAAAGTAACGATTGCACTTTTGTATGAAGAATTGTTTGTTGAAACTTGTATCAGATGTTTAGCTTTCTCATTATATTGACTCCTCAATTATAGTAAGAACTTCTAAGTAGTTTATATTAGGGTCTCCTATGGCCACGTCTGGCTCTCGACAGTATTCTAGGTGGCCCGCCTTTCCCAATAACATTCCAATACATTTTCATTACAGGCTGTAACATTTTATTGCAAGATATACGAATCTTGTTTCCTATTGTTACACATTCTTTGGTTCACATACCAGCTATGTCGCGTAGTGTCGTACCATGTGACTAAAGTGATGAACATTTGAGAAACATTTTCTTAACAGGTGAAACAAAAATTGGGCCACAAATTAACTTGTCAGAGTCTAAAAACCAATTTCATTGGGCTCATTGAGATACGTTTTAAAGTTATTTCTGATTTATGTGTTTTAGAAATAAGTATAATTAAATTTTGAAATTATAACATACGAGTAGTCATCGTAGTAGTCCTCAATTTGCAGTAATTATTACAAATATTATGTTCAAAATTGTGTGCTCAAAATGCCTGCATGTGTTTTAAGAATTAGTTTGTGAATTGTTAACTGTTTTCTAATTAATTTAAAACTTAATTAACAAATGGGGAATACATTCAATTCTATTATGATAATTAATTTTTGGCTCTGAAGATTCTTAAATACTTCCTATTCGGCCCTCAGTGGAAGAAAGTTTGAAGACCCTTGTTTTATATTAAGTTTTTTCACAGAATCATAATCATAATCATAATAATATCATTCTATCTGATCTTAGGTTTATTACATATATATCTAGAGAAAAGTTTTCAGAATTTCTGTCCCTTTACTATGTATATGTACTTGAACACGGGCGAGAAATCCTAGTGTTCGCGTCCCGACGATAGCAGGATTTTCGATACTAGCCACATAGCTAGGTTGAGTGCTGCCACTACCTGGAGAAGAATTCTGAAAATGTGTAGGACGGGTCGGATATCACCATCCAGTGAGAGAAGAACACTTTTCATCTCCGACGATAAAAACATGCAGTAAGATTACGGGACTAATGACTATAGCAATTGACTCGCTTTGAAATTTTCAATGATCAATCTAAGTAGAATAAGTCCAGGAGTAAGTGGGTTCACAACACATTTTCACGTCGTATTCCCGTGACCCCTACCTCTCGTTTCACCATTGCTTCATCATTCCATCATATCTCTCTCTGATATATCTCAGTAATCATAATAAATGTATCACCCCATCTTTGACCTTCATCATCATCCTATTCACATCCATCCAAGGCGAGAAAGTCCGAATAAAATAAAACGCTCTACGGGAAGTAGAAAAATAGAAGAAAATATGGAGAGATGGGAAGATAGAAGAGATAAAGGAGAGAGGAGGGAATAAAGAGAAAAGAGAATGGAAAAATAAGGGGATGAAGAAAGGAGAGGATGAAGAGAAAGTTCGGAAGAACGGAGAGGGAAAAATTAATAAGGAGAAGAAAGGATGAGGAGAGAATGAAGAAAAGAGAATATGGAGATAAGAGAAGAGTGAGAGATAAAATGAAGGCAAGAGAAGAGTGAGAGGGAAAATGGAGGCAAGAGAAGAGAAGATAAAGAAAATGAAAGTAATGGTAATTACACAATAAATGCTATTACGTTTCTTACTTTTTCATACGTAAAAATCCGTGTTCTGCCAACATCAATGTTTAACATGTGCGGGCTGGGGCGGTGAGAGGCGGGGCGGGGCGAGGCGGAGTGGGGCCGAATGAAAGGCAGAGGTGGCGGTGGAGGAATCAAAGTTGGCGGCGCGCGCCCCCGCGCGAGGCCCTAAGAAGATTTGCCTAAGCCGTGGCCCGCGCGCCAATCCGCCTCCGCCTACACGAGCCGCTTCTTCAGGCATAATTCGCTCTCCGGAACTCGCGCGAATAATAAGAGATCTCACTTGCTATCGATCCCGCGAGGGAGGAGGCTCTGGCGGTGGCCACATGTGGTGTGTCTGCAGGCTGGAATTCTAAGGATACGACTTATAATGATGTAGTTTTCTCAAGTGGAATCTCATTTTTATTCGTGGAACAGTATTTTCACAGACTTAATGAGAACTGAATTGACCAGAATAAAAACAACGATATTAATAAAAACCATAGAACTTTTATGCGTTCTAGATAACATATTTTTGTAGAATGTGGGTATGTATAACATATGTTTAGTTAGTTTTGCAATTAACATTTTGAGTACTGAGAATTTTTATTAGTCAGCAAATTCGTGAACTATTTTGTGCACTGAAGTATTCAATTTCATGATGTTTTTGTTTGAATTTTGGCTGTATGCCGGTATGAAAAACAGAATACATATCATACAACGCATTTAAATGTATACCGTTAAGTATATTTTAGAACATTTTACTTGAATTGGGAAATTCATGCTGATGAAACTTTAGATTTGGAGAATCAGCCTGAATTTTCAGTGAAACGTATAATTTAACTATTGTCTCCAGATGATTCAGAAGGAAAATAATAAGATCCAATAACTCACCGTGCAACACAACATAATAAGCAAAATACATGACTACTTTCATTTTGAATTTTGAATTAACGTCGTAGTTCCAAAAACGTTCTTCCTCTGATGTATGATTTTCTATTTCGAAACTCTGATAATTTATCTGCAGCGTCAGATGAGCTCTACAGTTTTAAGTATTATCTTATTGCTCGTATCTGCCGGAAACCCATTAAGATCATTTTAACTTTCGCAGTCTTACATCGAATTTATACAATAGAATTGTTTTGCCACGTTCCCTCATCAATTTTATGTAGTCACAATAATTTACTTTAATTTCCCTGAAGTATATAACCTGGTAACCAGGAAATAGTCTAAGCTCTTATTCCGTCCAATTATGCCCTGTTACTTGCAGATCAAACAGATATTAATCCTGTACATCGTCTTTCTGCGGCGCTATATAATAAATACGTTCCACTTTAACCTGCTTCACTAACCAACTCTGGCCGAGGGAACAATAACTAAAAGGTCCAAAGATTATTGGAAAGCGCTATAAAGTATCACGGAAGAGGAAGGTGCGGAGATGAACGGAGAGAAATTGGAGAGGTAAATCCAATCGAAAATGCTAATAACTCAGCACGCGGTAACGGATCGGCGGCGGCGGCGGTGAGTATTGCAACACGTCGGGCCACACTTTGTCGCCCTTCCACCAGCGAAGAAAGTTGGTGGAGACGGTGCAGTTGGTGGAAACCACTGTAATGAGCCTTCTTAACAAGAGGACAAAATACGTTTGCAAATGAAATTGATAATAAATGCAAAGATAAACGATGGACAAGTTGAAAGAGTAAACATATGTGTCTGCATCGTTTCCACCAAAAAACTCTAACATTTTTTTCTTTCTATGGTCCCCATGCCCAATTCCTTTATTGATCTGAGATCCGCATACAACGCACGTCTTTTCGGCTCTTTAAACGTCAAGGAGAGTGGTACGGATCAGGATAAAAATCAGTTCTTCATTAGACCCTTAGTGTTAGGAGAGTATTGACAGCTATCCATATTGGCACAATCTATGTACAAACTCCATGTATTCTCATGGAAAACCAATATCCAAACGATCTGTGGAGGATTAGAGTGGAGAAGGAGGTAAACGTGTGGAAACCTACGCTCTCGTTTGTGGAAATGAGCTTTGTGGCCTGTTGTTCAAGGGACTACTCCAGCAACCGCGTTGAACTGATTGGAAACGGTAGTTGACCTATAGACTTCTCATCACACAATGGTGTCATTGCGCTCAAATTATTAAGCTCCTGTTTGTGTAAACTCGAATCAGGAATCTCCCTCTGATCCACAAGCTTTATATTTTACATTTAAAACGTGAAATCGGTCAATATCTTGTCTTTATTTTCAAAGGAGCTCTCTAACAGGCTAGTGGCACTCTACGAATATGTTCCTATATATCGTGAGAAAGGGATTAGGATTATGCATGTTGGTAAAGCACCGTGACCTTTGGCGACGCATTGTACATTGTTACATGTATTTGCTAAGACTCAGCAGTTACTCCCTGCTGAGTCTCTCTAAAGAATTGGGTTTCAAATTGTTCGATGATATCGTCTTTTCTTGAAGTGCATATCTATAACGTATTTTTGATGTATGTTATAGTTATTTTCTTATAGGGCATATATATATATATATATATATATATATATATATCTTATGATCGTCCATGACATATTTCGTGTCATTAAAACACTACACAAAAACTAGGAGACAAGTGAACAAATTTCAGAAAATTTCCGGGATTGGCAGGTCAACATCAGTTAGATTATTTAATAATTTCGAATAGGTAAATTTTTCCTCGATGATTTTTTGATATGCGGCCATTTAAATATACAATAAAAAAATGAGTTCCAAAGACCTTGATGATTGCTATGTGATTATAAACTACAGAGCAACATTTTGATGGAAATGGTTTGAGCCTGCCTATTCTCAAAAATGGAGTGAATTTATGAAATTATTTGAACAATGACAATGATAAAGTTATCACGAAAACTACAAAAGTAGTGAACAGATAGTGTGTAACAAATACTATAAAAACTATGTATGTCTATAAGCTCTGCGAAAAATTTTCAACTGATAAGTCAATTTCCAGTTTTTTAATACTTATACATCTTAACATGGAATATTTCAACACGATACTTTCATTTCGAAATTCTATCATTGATATTTTTATGCAATTGGATTTAATGGAATCCGCAATTCGTTTTATGCAATCTAGGTATTGCGGAGCAGACCTGTGGGATAGTCGAGGCGTGGTGGGAATTAAACAGGGCAGAGCTGGACGAGATGGCAATGAGCAGGGGTGGGAAGGTCGGCGAAGGGAGGGCGGAATTTTGCAGGGACGAGGGCGGCTGGAGAAGCAGAGTGACGAGAAACACGGTGTGGTGTGGACAGGGTGTTTATTTATTTATTTATTTATTTGCATTTTTCACAACAGATAAAATGTATTCCTCTCTCTGCATAATAAGTATGATGAGTACAATAACTGTAATAAATACCGTGACAACACCCGGTTACTTCAACTAGTAATAGAATAAATGAGTATTGTAAAATTATAGATTAGTGTAAAACATAATTTAAATGTGAAAAGTATTTGAGGTATAAAAATACTAATACACATAATAGTTACATTTCAAATGAATAGTGTAGAAACTTTGGGCTTCCGCGAGTCCATTGATTCAGAAATCGTGAGAACCAGTCCCACGGCAGTGATCAGCTCTGTCATACTTTGATCGTTTCCTACAACATACGTGCAGATAAGACTTTGGAACGGGAACTATTGTCTGTGGAAAGTCGCCCGCGAATAGTTGTTTTTGTGGAATGTTGTTGACAAATTGGGTACACAGTGGGTCGACCTTACTTGATGATGAACAATGACGGCTTCATAAGACTAATGATGTATGAATGTGTTTTTAAGTAATAAATGTACTGACGAGTAGTGAGTGAAGTTGTAGGGGAACTACAGACAATAGTGTACACAAATTACAAAGTGCATTATTGATGAATATGGTGGTGGAATATTAGTTCAACAAGGAAACATTGTTGATTTTGGATGCAGACTTTCAAAGATCCTGTAATTAAAAGTGATTAAGTGCATCCAGCGTGCGATGGCTTCTCCAACCCGTGTATGATCATCTTTTTTCCCCAAAATCACCCCACAACCCATGTACAAGAATTCATAACTTATTAGACCAGTAGGAAACTCTCTAATATTTTCCCCATAACTGAATAAACTGGAAGTCGAGGCTAACGACAAAATAAAACACTCAATTAACCAACCCAAACCCTTGCAGCATTCACATATAGTACGAATAGTAATATTTGTATAGAGTAACTCCCATACATCCATATTATCCATTTAACAGTCGCATTACAACGATACATCGCATTCAGGGTGGGTCAATGAGAAGCCGCAGCACAGTGTTTTTCCTCTGTCTTTCCTTAGGCAAGAAGTTACTGTTTCATTGTTTAGAACTTTAATTATTAAACCTTCCTTAACCGTAATTTGTAGTTTCGTGTTTCAATCTGTATCGGATATTTACGAAACAATTCAAAACCGTGGCTGTGCAGAATTTTTTCGTGGAAACTCCCGCCTTGTTGTACTGCTATATCCACGATGAAATGTCCATAAGCACGACAAAATGTTATTTTAGTATATGTAGATGTAGAGAACAAGTGTGCATTCGGAGTAACATGGCAAATGTTGAAGTAGTACTTCAAAAAAAGATAGAGATTATTTATTGCCTCTTGGATGGCTCACGGACATCGTACTAGCTTTCCGTGATGAGATCCCAGGTTTGATTCCCGGCAGGGACAAAAACAGGACTCTAGCTTTCCATAACAATAATATCTGTTTCTATGGCTGTAGGACGAAAGAAAAGCTCTGGCTAGGCAAAGTAAACTAGGTATGGTGAAGTAATACGTCGTGTTTGCCATACGTCTCCCTTACTCTCAGGCGTAGTTAATAAATAAAAGCATTCCCTAGGCCTGAGAACACAGCTAGCTGGCAAAATAACGAATAAATCGATGCTTAAAATGCCAAATACATACGTCATTAGTTCTTAAATACATACATTTTTCCTTCAATTATTTTGTAATTCTGAGGTCCGACGTTTCTCCCCTCCACTCAATTATGTTCTCTGGACACCAGCATGGTATTGATTTGCGACAGATACGGTTTTGGCAAGAACGGTGCAGAGCAGTTTGAGCTCATCTCGACAGGGTTGCTGGTCGGAGGCGTCGCGTGTATTAAATGACCCTCTTCCTGGCGACGATTCCCCTCTCAGCCTCGACACGTCGAAAAAACACGTCTCCGACCTGCAGAATGTACTTCTTTGTGTAACTTCGAGAATGAGAAGACATTCAAAATACGAGGACAGAGATGAATGCTAAATATGCTGGCTTGAGAGTTGTTGCCCCAAGACAAAAATGCGACTCAATGGACGAATTAGAGATACGATACTTGCGGTTGTGCGAATATTACGTTAATGCAATTAGAATTTCGGGTTGCCTTTCATTACAACTTAACAGGTGTCAGTAGTCGATACCAAATTCTGAGAAAGAAGTATCGTCACACAATGATAATTAGTTTTTAAGGCTGTTCTGCCATTTGCGGGAAAAGGTTTATTTTTTCTTTTAATTCTTTTGTTCAACAATTTTTCCTAGTTGATATAATGCATTTCCTTAAAAGACTTTAACACACTGTAGTAATTTTATTATTACTTTTGGTGATATTTTATAAGTGTCTTTTGAGTGTGCCTATTCTGGCAGACTAGGCAGATTTGTTAGTGGAAGTACATGAACTGGTTATTCGCACTTTTTTATTAAATTCTTCTTCTTATTGGTAATGTTTTATCAAATACTGGACATTTATTTATGGTGCCATTTAATTGTAGAACTTTATTGGTATAAGATCTAGATAATTTGAAAGATTTCGGTGAGAAACTTTATTGCAATCTTCTGCCGTTTTTTTCTTTTTTTGTTTTCGGACGCGTTAACTGCAACTTTTCAATGCCGAGGATCAGTAGTTGCGCAAGTGTAGTGCATGTTATATCTCGGGAGGTAGCGATGTTCCTCCCCTACTAGAATATGAGATCGTTCAATGCTTACATGTTGCGACGGAAAGCATCTGCTGAGTTGGTGACTACTTCTGAAAATCGTATTCGTGTGTAAGAGATCTTGCTAATGATTACTCACCTCACGCAACGCATTCTACAGAAGAGTTTGATGTATCCGCAACTGCATTGACACCCAAAACAGTCTAATGATGTCCCCTTACACCAAATAAAACTTTCAATGCCTAAGAAATTTTCAATACTATATTTGAAGTGGTCAACAATAAAGAATACCAAGTGGATATAAATTAATATAATGAGAATAACTGGCTTCTTCCCATATAGTACAAATTCCTGTTCAAAAGATTTTTGATTAGATGCTTCAAAGACGGGTGGAATTACAATACCCCATCCAATAATAACTGGAACATACGAATTTTTTAGATGGTTGACATGAGTGACGACAAATATTAAATTTCGCATTTCCAAAAGAAGAAAGACACGGCATTTTTGAATTTTCTCGTGAATACTACACAGTGCAATACACTAAGCATGGATAATTCATTGAAAGAGTCAAAGAGACAATGCGCTACAATGGATTTAGAAACCACGCGATAAAGAGTAATCTGAGAGAATAGATAGACCTTACAAATATTTATATTTCAGAGATATTTCAATGTTTAATGTGGAACTCTTAATGTGCCTACGTATAAAATCCTTAAAATAACGTAAAACAAGATATACAAAATTGGAAACATACTTGCATCATATCTGCCTGATGGGCACGGATTTTTTTCTTCTTATGCTCATATTTGTATTAGTAGTGAGTTTTTATATGCTTTTTCGCAATGAGTCTACTTTTCCTAAAAAACACAATGGAGTAAAGAAAAACTTTAAAAAATACTTTAGACAGATAAGGGTTCAACATTACCATTGTTGAACATTCTCCTAGTTTTTCTTCTCTATTATTTCTATTCATTAAAATTCACCTCCAAAAATAATGTCCATTATATGAACTGTTTTACTGGGAAGAAAAGAAACATATAAAAAAGGAAATATTGACCTATTTCATTATTCATAATAATTAAAGATTTGAAATTCAATTGACAACATGGTTACATTTCATTGTGCGTCACTTGCTGTCACTGCCAAATCGTTGAAAAGGCCACTTTAACGGTTTTTCACTGCTTCACATAATAGAATGACCTAGAACTTGTTCTAAGGAGACAAGTTTTCGCCGCTCATAAAAAATGTTTTTCAATGATTTTGCATTACCGAGTCACAACTTGACGCTGCGAAGAGCAATAAGTAGTATAATTTGATGTGAGCAAAACATTTAAATAAAATGAATATGCGTATGCCTGCGTGATATTTATTGTGTGCAGTTTCTTCGCATTTGAGAGCATTTGAGATTGGGTTGGCCAATAAGTAGACACTCGTTCTCTGAAGCAGCTGAATCCTAGTAATCCACTTTGAAATAACACCTCGGCATATGTAGAGTGGAGAAAGCACATGCCGCATTCTTCAATGTATTTTTTTCATCTACAAGTCTTCTCTGAGATGACATGCTCTTTTTATGTATTCATGTTAATGAATGTTGCACAAGATGATCACATGGGTCGACAAGTAACAACGCATTCGACTAACATTGAGTGACAGGCGGTGCTCATGTGAGCAAAGAAACAATGGGAAAAAGTTTGATGCTTGCATAGCTTTCCTCTTGCTTTCGATTAGTAGAACAATTGATAATAGGATATCGCGTTTCAAAGTGCTCACCTCGTAAACTTTCCCTGAGCGTGACTTGATTTCGTAATCAATCATTTTCGCCAGCTAGCAAAAGCGACAGAAAATGCTTCATCGAAACGGTACCGCTTTTTGGTACATTGATGTTGTCAATGCATGAAGATTGTTAAGAAGTCAATGACCAGTTATTTCTTTATCAACATCTGCAGCCAAGGCAATTGGAGGTTCAGTGGACGGGGAACGATGTACAATAGGATAGAGGATGAGAACGAACGGGTGAAGAGAGCGGAGGGCGAGCGGAGGGCGAGCGGAGGGCGAGCGGAGGGCGAGCGGAGGGCGAGCGGAGGGCGAGCGGAGGGCGAGCGGAGGGCGAGCGGAGGGCGAGCGGAGGGCGAGCGGAGGGCGAGCGGAGGGCGAGCGGAGGGCGAGCGGAGGGCGAGCGGAGGGCGAGCGGAGGGCGAGCGGAGGGCGAGCGGAGGGCGAGCGGAGGGCGAGCGGAGGGCGAGCGGAGGGCGAGCGGAGGGCGAGCGGAGGGCGAGCGGAGGGCGAGCGGAGGGCGAGCGGAGGGCGAGCGGAGGGCGAGCGGAGGGCGAGCGGAGGGCGAGCGGAGGGCGAGCGGAGGGCGAGCGGAGGGCGAGCGCAGGGCGAGCGCAGGGCGAGCGGAGGGCGAGCGGAGGGCGAGCGGAGGGCGAGCGGAGGGCGAGCGGAGGGCGAGCGGAGGGCGAGCGGAGGGCCTTCAGCATAAATACGCGTGGCTGTGAGGGGTGTTTGGCTGGCACGTGGTTGCCCGCGGCAGGGAAGGGGCGTGGCGGACGATTTTTCCGCAACGCAAGGTTAATGCGGGCAAAAAGGCGCCCGGAGCGGCGCACCTGGGCGCTCGGTAAGGAACATCCGCCGACGGCTACGCACGACCTCCAGTCACGTAAACCACTCGCGCGGACGCTGCCGCCCCCCGGGCGGGACCATGCGTGGGCGGATAGGAATGAGAAGCGTTGGGGAAGCATAGCGACCCAGTGTGAAGCAACGCAGTGGACGCTACCTGGACAAATGCGTGTAAATTGGTATTTACTAAAAGGTTGAGGGTGTGACACGCAAGGAGTTAGAGGCGTGTTGGGAGATTTTTTTTCTTAATTTAGCTACTGGATTTATCCACTTTTTCGTCACCAGAGCCCTGTAATAAGAGTTTTTTCTACCAAAATTCCGTCGCAGCATTAAAGTATACTATACGCACGTAAAAGTAAAATGGGGAAGTAAACAGGAAAGTAAAATTGACGTAGATTTTATTTTCGTTGATCTCTAAGAATTTTCGTATATTTCAAAAGTTACAACATCACACGAGAAAGTATGTGCTGTTCTAACCACAAGTTAAGAGAAAATTTCATGAAGTGAAGAATAACAGCCAAAAATACAAAACAGATATTCCAACTAAAGATTGAGAACTTTCCTCATTTTTCCTTAGATTTATTTTCAACTGCGGTTCAGTTTGCCCATGGCATCAACTGATGTCACTGCAGCGCATCTGACTAGGAGGTCCTAGAATCCGAGTTCCGTCGGTGGCAGGACTTCCGAAACAGGCTACATGGCGAGGTCGAAGTCAGTGGCAGTCTGGAGGAGAATGCCAGCGGTCCGCTGCTCTAATCGGTAGTTTTTCGTGATTTCTCAGATCAACACCAGGAGAATGGAGGAGAAATGCCCTAACAAATGTGCTACGGACCGTACGCGATGTTTCCTTGCTATTCGTTGTCCTATCCTCACCCCTTACTTACCCACACTTGTCGGGCGAGCGGTCGGGAGCTTCAAGTTTGTCCCTGCTAATGGGTATCAAGTTGAAGAAAACCGACTTGTTGGACGGTGACGGTCCCGACCCCTTGAAATATATTTTATGGAAATGAAACAAAACAATCTGCTATAGCCTTCAAAAGAAATGTACTTTCTTAAATCTACAAATACTGCTTGCATCATCAAATTACACAATTCATTCGTTCTTTATCAGACATTTCTTATCACTTCTTTTATTTCTATCCGAATAATCGACCAACTAACACTTACTTATTAATCCTACAAGGATCAGAACACGAATAAATCTAGCTTTAACAGCATCTCTCTCAACTCTCCAGCAACTGCATTCATATTGTAAAGAATTGATAGTAACCAAGACAGCAAACTTTCATGATTCTTGGGTGTTATTAAATAATCCACAATTACTTGGGGATCACAAAGGTAATTCAAAGAGAAATCTTCTATTAATGTTCAAGTCGGAAGAAAACCATCTATCTTTGGTGAGTCAATTTCATATGAGTTAGGACGTGCCAATGTACGAAGTTTTTTTACAACACATGCCCATCCTCTCACAATCACTTCAAACACGAAAACACCTGTTGCGATAGCCCAACCATTGAGCAGGACACTTAGGGCCGGTTTCAACTGCTGCATTCTCATTGGTCTCTCTCGGCGAACAATGCTGCTTGAAATCAAATTCTCCCTCATAAAATCGGACATCCACTTGGCGCGGAGGCCATTTTCCGAAGCTGCTCGCATGATCCCATCCACTCGGACAAGAAGAGGATGTCCCCGTGGCAAGTACATAACCACGTTGTAGGCGCTGCCCACAGCAGGGAACAGGAAGAATGGCGATTCTGGAAAAAATGGGAAATATTTTTTTTAAAAAAGGTTGTCCATGACTAAAACATACCTGCGCCAGTATAGAGACACATTTTCATATACCATGACTTTACGATCTACATTTATTCGTAACGTTATGGAATATTATGATTTGTATTATACAAGTATTGTATTTGTAAAACTTGTAATTATATTAAAAGTATTTTTGAAAAAATTGAGAATTGAGAAAATTGTGAAGAGATTTTATAATATGTTTGAAATTTTCATTGTTTGATTAATACGTTTCCAAAAAATATAATCGAATTTTAATTAAGCCGAATGGAAGCAGCACATCCACCATCCGACGAGCGTATTAACAATAGAAACACTGGTCGTAAGTAACAAATTATTAAAAAAATAAGTATTTCAGTCTTAATAGAGAATGTTGCTCCTTAAAAGTGAATTGAATCGAAAAAATTAAGAAACTGTCTATGAATTTAGTGAAAACATGTTCAGCAAATTGTTTAAACACTGAACAAATGTGAATATTCACCTTAACATCTTCCTTGATATGTATGTGGAAGACATTAACACAGAAACAAAGTGAGTTGATCATTGAACAATTTCTTACCGTTGGAAAAGAGGTAATTTACATATTACAAGGATTTACGAGAATTTTAAAGTTTTATGGTGCATTGTGAGTAGTTCTTAATCGTCATAGAGGCCGAAATCTGTAATTTTTGTTCAAATATTTCCAAGTATTTTGCGGCTCGTGAGATATTCTTCAGCGGAGGAGAGAAAATGAAGTCAATGGCATAAACTACTGACTATGAATGTCATAGCCAATCAGATTCCATGCTTCGACTTGCGATGGAATAAGAGAGAAAGAACTATTGGTTGAATTGCCCATTATTTGTTGTGGGATGATTACCTTGCGCGCCGGCTACGTCCAGACCCGTCCTCTACTTCACTGGTGTGTGACATCGAAAGTGTCACGTAACGTTTTGATATAGCTGAAAGACACGGCTATAGATGATAGTTCAAAAGAGAGGGAGATACTCCCACGCGCTGCATTGCTTCATTAAGAAACGTTTCCTATTTTTGCCGCAGGAGCACTGTGTGCTGTAGACCAATAACATACGAGAGGAGGAAAGGCTGACTTTTCCCCTCAGAGCGATTTATATCGTTTTCGTGTTGCTTATTAGGGTGCATTGTTTAAAACTCGATCAAAGTTAATTTTCTCTTGGCCTCACACTAAAAAAATATTTTTCCCTTTAACTCAAAGCAAAAATGTATTTAGTATTTACTTTCAGAAACAGAAAAAAAAATGAAGGGGAACTTTCCTCCTTTCCCTATTCCGAAAAAGTCGCCCTTATCAGGAGCTTACCTGGACGGTATCGCTCTGAAAGAATCTATTATAATTGTTCAAAACATGGCAGATTAATCACAAAAAATACGGTGAGCATTGAGGACAAAATTTCAAATTAAAATGTCATTTTAAAAATTTACCCTGTCATAGGATGTATCAACTTGTCGAGAAAAATTCTAGAACAGGGGAAAATGTTTTTTTCGAAAACTCAAAACCTTTTAGCCCAGATTCTGGTTTTCGTTTTTCTTGGTTTAAATGTACTTTGTATCTCAACTTATTTGTTTATTTATCTTCTTTTTACTTTCACATCCTTACGTAAGTACTTCGTAAGAAGAGAAAGTAATATAATCGTGCTCTGGAAAAAGGTGGATTTTCGACGAAAAAACTTCTATTGCCGGGCCCAGATAATGAAAAAGTGAATCAATTCTGTTGCAATATGTAGAAAATTACTTCCTCTAACACGGGATGTATCTAGAATTCGTGTTTTGTGGTTCCTTGATACCGAAAAATCGATTGACGGCAAAACGTCTGCCTCTCCGACCGTCCGTCCGTCTGTGGTCAAGTGTCACGCCTAAACCGTTCAGCCTATTTTCTCCAAAATCGATATTCATCGATTATCTGAGCAAACACAATACTTTGGGAGTTTGAAAAGGGTGGGGGTCAGAATGAGACGGGTCCCAATTTCGTTGAACTCTGAATTTTCGGAAATTGAAAATTTAGAAATAATGTGAGAAAGCACGTGCTGTTATGGCTCCACGAGTTCCATGCAGGAGAAAATTCATGGAGAAACTCTAAACGAGGTAAAGTAGGATCCACCTTTGCCAGTGGCCAGAGCGCGCTGGCGGGCAGAGTAGGTGGCGAAGCCACGCGAGGCGACGGTGGCGGTGTCTTTGGAGGCTGCAATGCGGTCCAGAGTGCGCGTTACGTTGTCCTCCTCCACGTAGCGATCGAGGATGGCAGCATCCGAGGCCTTGGACTCGTTGAAGAAGATCTCACTGCCCACGGACCATTCCACGCGGAGGCCTTCGTCAAGGATGTCCTTGGTCGACGATACCTGCGGAAAACATAACAATTGAATAATAATTTGATCTAAGTAATACCTAAAAGCGGACCTCAGTGAATGAGGGGTTAAATTACTGTCCTCTGAATCCCCAGTGTGCGTGTTCGATCCCAGCTGAGGTGCATGGATTTTCGAAGGGCGGAAAATCCACAGTAGCCATATCATTCTTGTGGCATGTAAAGGAATCCTGGCGGATGCCCGGCAAAATTAAATCCATTCGACCACGTCTCACCTTAACAAGATCTCACTTTCTCCCAAATAAATAGTTCGGATATTGTGAATTGAGACCGACATCTGGCGGGGAAAGTGAGAGTCACAACCCAGCGGATCGCCCGCGTGGCGCACGTACTCGAAAGGTCCGCTTCGGAGGTAGGCTTCCAAGGAAGCCTGGGCCAAAAAACAGGCTGGCATCCACTACTTTGAATACCGTCTTAAGGGATTGTTTCGGAGTCATCCTACAACTACAAAAGTGAAGATAGATATTTTTCATTCAAATAAAATTTCTTCTCAAAAGTGAGATCTTTCATTAAGGTCTTGTTCATTTTTTGGAAATTTTAGTCGTTTTCGCATAATATTGCGTGCAATTTAAAAAGATTACAACACAAGATTTTCTCAAAAACGGTTTTAATTTTTTTTCTGTTAACGTTTGGTAGAGATAGTGCTAAATGTTCTTGTACTGTGGTAGGGATAGTGCTAAATGTAAATGTTATTTCTTTCAAGCAATCCGCAAATATTTATTGAAATTTGCTCAACAATGAGGCAATGGATATTTAAAAAGTACATTGTTGGTGAAGTAAGAGATAGTGGCAGTGATAAAAATGTTTTTCACTTCAAAAATTAGAAATAATTCAATTCAAATTCCTTCGATTGGCTATTAAAGCGCCTTGGTATGTTACAAACAAGCAAATTCATCATGAATTAAAAATACCTCTACTATCTGAATTCATTTGAAAACTCTCAAACATTTTTTAAAACAACCTAAGCCAATACATAAAAATACCTAAACAACCTAAGCCAATACATACAAACACAAACATATTCACTCTCAACATAAATTGCCTAACAAACCCTAGAATTAAATCTAAATTTCTTCAAAATTATTCCTTGCCCCCTAATTAATGACTAAATGTAAAACGTTGGCATGAGGAAATCCACTCCTCCCATCCAAAAGATCAATCTCCATCTTGTTAAAAAAAGTGATGGTAAGAACCAGTGATAATTTTATACTCCTTTTGTATTATAAATTATTAAATTATAATATATTTCGAATCTCTTATAAGATGATTTGTTAGCTTCATTAGAAAAGAGTGTGAAATGTAAAGCATGTCAACTAAATAATGCTTATCTTATTGGAAAATAAAATTTAGAACATACATATATTCACTTTATTATAGAACATACATATATTCACTGAACGAAAGGTCACTTATCTAAGCATGTTAGCATTTCACCAGTTCACCATGAAACTGAATGTATGCAAATGACCGTGTAATTAAATGTCAAGAAATTGTATCTTACATTTAGGTAGCTCATATAAAAGATTACGCACAGAAATAATTGCAATATATATTGACTAGGTAAATTTTGGATTCAATTTAACTTTTAAATAAACTAGTTGAATTGCTAATGAATGTGTCAATAAGACTTGTAATCAATATACTAGTTTAAAGTGACATAAGTTTTCTTTGAAAAAATTGACAATTTTCACGAAGATATAGTGCAAATAGTGCAAATGTGCAAATGTTTATAGTTTCTTTTATTAATTAATGTATTTAACGTCAAAAAACTATTGAAAGCTTTGTAAGTTAAAGTGCTTTAAATAACTTCTAATGACGGTTTTCGAAAGTTCAAGAGGTTACTGTGAAAAATAGCTTCAAATTTTGAATTTACAATAACGCTTAAACGACATTTTCTCAAAAACGGCTCCAAATTGTTCAAAGAAAATTGGTATTGTGGACGAGATTTTACTCCTCCCGTTCAACTATTACGCAACCGACAAATTAAGAAAATGTAAAAAAAAACTTTGGGCGGCGATAGATGGCAGCTGCCAAGAGTATGTAGCAAGTCCGAATAGCTATGGAAATATAAAACTAATACGGGAAAATCTATGCCATTCTATAGCACCACTAGTTTAATTTTGAGAAGGGAAGGTGGTTGTGGGAGGGATTGAATCCGATTCTTTCCAAGATGTTTAACGACGTGAGTTAACTGAATGAGGTTAAATTAGTCAGTTAAAATCATGAGTATTTAATTGCTTTATTATTCATAAAACCGATAGGAACCCAAAATACCACATTATAGCCTCCTGAGACCCAGTGTCCTTTTACAAGAACGTTACTTTTAAAATTCCTTGTTAAGGCTACAATGAACGTTTAGTCGCACTTTTATTTCGGAGGTTGGTACACATGTATCTTACGCGCGGGAACATACCCAGCTTTGCCGCAGTTTGTTAGGACACCAGACCACAGTTCACAATGGCTGGGCGTAATGACAACAATCGAACCTGCCGTAATAAGCCAAGTAAGAAGTCATTTTATTATTAAAATCACTTAGTTTTTTTTGTTTGTTTTTTTTGTTTTTTTTTTACGTAGCAGATAGATTAATTTAAGTGTGTGAATGTTCAAATTTGTGTATTTCGTTCATATACGTTTCACTGAATGGTAGAAAATTTGTATGTCCTTTAAAAGTACATCGGGTCTCTGTTACATACCTTGTGACAAGGCGATGTACTTTTAAAAGAACCTTGGGTCTCAGTGCGATAATTGGTTTCATTATTAGCTACTTGAATATATTCTTTGGATATTGTAGGGTAGACTTCGAGGTTATGATGATATATTAGTTGATTGATTTTTACTAATTTCATAAATTTCAGAGCTGAATGAATTGGAAATTTTGAATCTTCTCGATGATTCCGATGTTGATGGTCTATGTGGTGATGACGATGACGATGAAACTTTTGACATACCAAACTGTGAGACAAACATTCTTCTGATTCTGATACAGATGTTTCAGAAGGTGATGAGAAGTCTGAATCGGATTCAGAAATCTGTGATATAGTTCCAAGTCCAATTGTAAATGACTCCCCTACTTCCACAACGAGAACAAATTGTTGAGGCACCCATGGAAGAGGTCGTTGAAATGCCCCAAAACGAGGTCAGAACTCTTCTGTTTGTGATCATATAATCGGAAAACATATCAAAAGACAAGTGGAAATAGAACCGGATTGAAAAGAGAATGTTTTGGTAAAAATAATGCCTCATTGATGCAGCCTCATACATTGAAGAAAATAGATCTAAGTGGGACACGTTCACATACTATCGGAATTTATAAATGACGATATGATACAATCCATGTGTGATAAAACAAATCAAACATCTTTTGAGAGATTTGGAAAGACTCTGAATTTAATTCTAAGGAACTCAATGTTTATTTGAGAATTAATTTGTTATGTCGTGTCTTCAGTATCCGAAATAAGAATGTATTGGGAAAAACAATGGAGAATTGTTTGTATTCCTGATGCTATGCAAGGAATATAATTTTTGAAATCAGGTCTAAATTAAAAGTTGTTTATGATGACGATATTACCGAGAAACAAACTCGTGACAAGCTGTGGAAAGTTAGGCCACTTTTTAGATTGTATTAGGAATGGTTGCTTGAACATAAAAAAAATTGTAGTGTAAGTGTGGATGA